>CAIGQQ010038941.1:3721813-3732144 GCA_903798035.1 Danio albolineatus | reverse complement strand
ATAATTTTGAATGTTATTAATTTTGATACATTTTTGCCCAACATGCCCTCCTGTGAAATTTCCTCTGACAATGCACTAACAATGTTGCTTTCATTCATGTGTATAGATAATGATTGTTTTTAATCTATGACTTTATTAAAACAAAAAAAGACTAAAATAATGTGTTGGTTGTAGTGTTGATTGTTTGTGTCTGCTTTGCTAGACTGCAATTCTTCACCCAGATGTATGATTTCATATGTGTGGGTGGGCCGTGGAATATAATAACTGGTAATTTGTACTGTCATTTTGTAAATGACTAGATGACGTTTACAGGCACCAACACTCTTGAGCTTCTTGCACTAGCAGATGCACAGTATAGTATAAAACCTTTGTAGTAACAGTCTAAGAAAACCTCGCTATGACCACCTGGTATGACCAGCTGGTAAGCTCCACATACATGAAATCTTTAGCTCTTCCTGGGATGATGGCGATGTACATGCATGTAATTAACCAAAATTTTTTTTTTTTTTTGCACTTTGTCTCAGGATTCCTGGACTGCACTGATTTCAGCTGCTAAAGAGGGACACACTGAAGTGGTGAAGGAACTCCTGGAAAACAATGCCAATGTGGAGCATCGAGACATGGTAAGACACAGATTAAAGGTATGATACTTACAGCAGCTGGCTACACTAAAATCAACAGCTGTTCTTGAGTTTCGCATTTTCATTGATGCAAAACTTCTAATAATTGCCCCAAATACCTCTTTTGATCCATTATTCTGATTTTTGATTCTTCTTGAAATCCAAATGGGAAGTTATTATTAAATGTCTTATTAGAATGTCTTATTTTAAATATTAAGATGTTTTTTAATTTGTTGTTGAAATATAAAAATTTACAGATTTATTTAACTAATAGATGTTAGCAAATAGAATGCAAATATTACATTTTTGTTCTTAATAGGTCCTTAAAGTTACATATTAATACCTAAAAAGTACAAATGTGTACCTTTAAGTACCTTAAAGGTACAAAAGAGAATCTTAAAATGACAAAACTGCACCCTAAAGGTACGAATGTCCACCTGTATGGTACAAAAGTGTACTTTTTGAAAAGGTACCACCCCATTGACAGATTTTGTACCTTTATTTCTGAGAGTGTGCACTTAAGCTGTGGATGCTGAATGACTTGCCTGAGGTAAATGTACAGTAATGCTATGTGACATTGCTTGTAGGCTGTTTATTTGTTGCTGTAACAAGTTGTGAGGAGGAAGAGATTGTGGTGTTAGTTAATAAACTAAAACAGCATGTACAGTATATAAGTTTTAAACCAAAATGTTTTACATTTATTTAAATGATTTTTTACAGTCTTATTGTTTATTTCAGTTTTATTTTGCTATATTCATTCTAATTGTATAAATATGTTTATTATTTGTTGCATTGTTTGCTATTTCATCACCCAGTTCTTTGCTTTTTAACATTCAAAGCCATAGTCTTGAAACTGTGTGTACGCTGAACCGCCCCATCTGGATTCCTTTAATTCCTATCTTACTGGAATATATGATATGCGATACTCTGTGTTTAAGATCAACAATTTTTCGCAGTCCTATATGCTGTCATGCTGTGGTCAAGTTTACTCTCTAGTGACATGAGCTGCCCATCTAGACAGCATTTTTGTTCATCTCAGGCACATTTAAATGCAACATGGAATGTTCAAGTGCGTCTCTGATGCCCATAAATGCTGTCTGGTCGGCAGCTAAAGCTTATAATAACAAATAAGGAAGATAAGAGACAGCCGATAGTTTGAGTCACTCCCTGACTCAGGGAAAATGTGTTTTTCCACAAAGTCCTGTGACTGAGAGATTATTATTAAGGACCATCACGTGGCAATATAATGACCTTGGTATGTTTGTGTGAAGGGGGGCTGGAGTGCGCTCATGTGGGCCGCTTATAAGGGCCGCGTGGAGGTGGCAGGTCTACTGCTGGAGAAGGGAGCAAACCCTAACATCACTGGACAGGTTTGCAGAGCATTCACCTCAAACATATATTGTGTTAATGCAAGACACTGCATGTGAATAGGTTAAAAAAAAAGGGATAGTTCACCTAAAAATGAAAATTATCTCATCATTTACTTGCCCTCATGTAGTTCTAAACTTTTTTATGAGCAATTCAAGCTATAAAAATGCACATTTTAAGGAATAGTTCATCCAAAAATAGGTAAAAATGTACTCATCCTTCACTTGTTCAATCTGAGCTTATTTCTTTTGTTGAACACAAAAGCAGATATTTTGAGGAATGCTGGTTGTTGGGACCTATAGCCTTCCATAGTAGGAAAAAAACAAATGCTATGGAAGTCAGTAGGGGCAGCATTTTTCAAAATATCTTCTTTTGTGTTCAGCAGAAGAAAGAAATTCAAATAGGTGTTAAACAAGTGAAGGGAGAGTAAGGCCCAATCCCAATTTTACCCCTTAACCCTTCTCCTTACCCCTACGTCTTTACGTGAACGTGCAAAACAGGTGTCCTAATTCTCTTTAGCTTGAAGGCGTAGTGCTAAGGGGAAGGGCTAGATACCCCTTCAAACTGAGATTTTCCAGGACCACACTAGAAACCAAGAGTTAGGAAAATTTCCCAGAATACATCATCTACAACAGCAGCATGACTGCACACAGAAGTCAGGAGATGCACAAATTAGTATTTTTTTGTCATTATTATGAATTTTTACAACAAATAAGCTTATGTTTTAGTGCATTCATAACAGCATTCGTTTAGCGTTCCGCTAAATTTAGCTATCTATAATCTATAATAATAACTCCTGTACAGCAGTCCCACAACATACTTTCACATCTGACACTCGATGACACTCGAATACCTTGTCAGGCGTCTGGTGGCTGGGAATGACATTTTTACAGTGTCTGCTATAATGTTAATGTTGTTTCTGTGTGTTTACGTGTTTTACATGAATATGGCCAGGGTGTAAATGCACTGTACATTTATGAGCTTATTGCCACATTATATCGTTTGATATCGTATGATAACATGATATCATTGCCTTCAGTGATTTCCTGAAGATAAACATCAATATAATAACACAACTGGAATTACTACAGTAGTCGTGATCATCGATCTCATACAGTATAAAGTAAGACATTGTGATGACATATGACGATGTTTGCAGGTGTTGTAGTGCTGTCCCATTTCTTAGGGGGCCAATTTTGAAGTCCTTTCCCTTCACACTCTGTTTTAAGGGCCAAGTGGAAGGGGAAGGGGTAGGAGT
This sequence comes from Danio albolineatus, assembly GCA_903798035.1. NCBI lineage: Eukaryota > Metazoa > Chordata > Actinopteri > Cypriniformes > Danionidae > Danio > Danio albolineatus. Next base: position 3,728,898 of record CAIGQQ010038941.1, on the reverse strand, counting down.
GCTAAAATAAAATTAGGATTGGGCCTTAATGATGACGGAATTGTTATTATTTAGGTGAAATGTCCCTTCAAGGCTATACTTTTACTTACTTTGCCATACTGATTACATTAAGAATTGCAAATATTTACTTTCTGTATTACAAGTTTTCTAAAGTGTTATGTTTGAATATGCATATAATATATGAATACAGTTCTAGCAACAAAATATGTGTATGGAGCAGGATCAGATTTTGTGAATGTCATTTTATCACTCCATATTGTAGAAAATAGTTCAAAGAAACAAAAAATATAATGCATTTTTACAGTTATTTTAGTAGATTAAAATGCTCTATTTCATCAGAAATATTATGTATGAACAGAATATATATACTGTATGAGTAAAACAGCATTTAAAAAACTAGAGCATCATTGAAATGGACTGACACAAATTGATAAAGTGCAGCAAATGAGACAATTGAATGTGTACTTTGGGTGATTTTATTACTTTACACTGAAAAAGTACTTCATGGTAGGCCAAAAATGCTGTAATCGTAAATATACTGTATTGGATTTTGACTGCAGTGTCTTGCCTTTACAAACAATGTCTTACTCTGAGTTTTCTTCTCCAGGATTGGGTGTTTTCTGTGGTGTGTAATTGTTTTTGTGTGTGCCAGTAGTACAGTGTTTACCCCATCATATGGGCGGCAGGACGAGGCCATGCAGAGATTGTTCAGCTGCTGCTTCAGCATGAAGCCAAAGTCAACTGCTCTGACAAGGTGCCTTATCACTCCATCTCAAAAAACGCTGACTTGAGCTTTCACTGCGTTCATAAACACTGATGCTTAACTTACAAAAACAGAGTCAACTGTTTCAACATGAAACCAAAATAGAATACACACTACTGTTTGGAGCAAAAGTTTGAAAGCAAAAACATGCAGTAATGTTACAAGGGCACATTACATTGATCAAATATGACATTAAAGACATTTATAATTGTGCAAAATGTAATATATGTTTCATTATATGGATTATACTTTTAAATAAGTGCTGTTCTTATAAACTTTATTCACCAAAAAATCCAGAAAAAATGTTCGTTTCCATAAAAAAACTGCACAATTTTTTCAACATTTATAGTAATAATTATCATTTTAAATTATTATATTAGTATTTCAACATTTTTTAAATGTATTTTTCTCACACCAAGCAACATACCATGCAGCATATTGAAAAAGATGATTTTACATTTTAAAATCTAATAGTTGTACAGTTAATTAAAATTGAAATAATTTTGTCAGTTATGCAAATACAGGTATTTTAAATTATAACTCTTAAAATTCTTACTGTAAATGGATAATTTTCTCAACAGCACAAGGAAAAAAAAAACAAGTTTAAACTTCTGTCAGCAATAGTCTTAAATGGTCAAGGAGAGGTCTTAAGTTTTACGTAATAGTGTGACTTTGATATTTTACCTAATAAAAAATAATTCTGACCTTTAATATTGTTTATTTATTATCCTTTTCACATTTCCGGGTTTCACAGTAGCGGAAGTCGTCATAAAAAGGAAAACTTAGAACGCAGTGAATGGAAGAATAGAACACATTTTTTTTTACAATCTTATTTGCTCAATTAATAAAAGAAAAACTCCACGATGATGTTATCCAGACTTTCAGAAAAAGGAAATAAATTATGTTAGACTGATGACGACAGCCAGAAAAGAGAATAACGTCAAATTTACTGTCAGGTCCCATAGACGCTGCATTAGAAAAGCCTCACACATGCGATAGCTAGTTTTTTGTAATTTGAAGCAAAGGTGATATACTACATACATAAATACATATAAATGTTTGTGTTTTTTAATAAATCTAAATCATAACAGGCTTGTGAAAGGGTCCATAATAATTACAGAATTCAGATGATGTGTGGTTTTCAGCACGGCTCATCTTGAATTTAGAAATATACTTTTTTCTTCATTATGCTTTCTGTTCATACCTATGAATGAATTAAACTATAGTTGTTCATTTTTTTTATCAGTATGGCACCACACCGCTGATCTGGGCTTCCAGGAAAGGCCATTATGAATGTGTGATGCACCTGCTGGAGAACGGCGCCAATGTGGATCAGGAGGGAGCGGTATGTGCTTCTTTGTGTTTTGAACTGAAATTCAGTCAAAACTAAAGTTGTTGGCGTTTTACTGTGCTTCCCCTGTAGTATTTATTAGACCTTAAACTGTAGTCATACTGTAGTACTGTTAACACAGGCCCGTAGACAGCGTTTGTCAAATGGCTTACTAATATCATGTGCACATTTTATCAGTCCAATCACACTACATGTTATTTTTTTCATTTTTATGGGGACTTCCACTGATATATACTGTATATATATATATATATATATATATATATATATATATATATATATATATATATATATATATGTATATGTGTGTAAGGGAAAATCAACGACTTGCCATGCGTTAAAGGATTTTAATGCACGACGTGGAGGCAAAGGACCACATGACGCGCAGCGGAGTGTGGTTCGCCTTCGCGGAGCTGCCGCTGACCGCCTGGAGCTTCCAACATTTTTAAAGACGCACTTTCCTTACACACTTGATTTTGTGGCATAGTTTATGAGTATTTTCCTAATTTTACGGATTTCCCGTCCGCCATTAACAGGCCTCATCGGTTTCATTTGCAGCACATGCGAGTTGCTATGGTTTGTTTGGGAGAAGCGCATTTATTTCAAACTGTGATCAAAACTGACTGGAACTACCTGTGCGTTTCAACGAAATATACCACACCCTCCAGCAAATCAGAATCAAGAATTTCCACAGACCATGAAATAAATAAATAAATAAATAAATAAATAAATAAACTTACATGAAATAATTAAAAGGACAAATTCTGGACAAAATTCTCTGACAAATTGGTCATGGGGGGGAGGGTCGATTGAACCCCCCAAACCCCCCTTGTCTACAGGCATGGCATAAGTCTGAATAATCTCCTAATAAATTCTCTCTCCCACAGAACTCAATGACTGCTCTGATAGTGGCCGTTCGAGGTGGTTTCACTGAGGTAGTAAAGGAGCTGCTCAAGAGAAACCCCAATGTGAATATGACCGACAAAGATGGCAATACAGCATTGATGATTGCCGCCATAGAGGGCTACACCGAGATCGTCCAAGACTTGCTGGACGCAGGCACATACGTCAACATCCCTGACCGGGTAGGCCTTCGCCTATCACCCGTTTAACCTTAATTGTTGTTATTTGAGGAATCCCAACCCTCTCATCCATCTTGTGTGTGTTTATATGTCTCAGAGTGGAGATACGGTGCTTATCGGAGCCGTCAGAGGAGGTCATGTGGAGATTGTCCGAGCTCTGCTGAATAAATACGCTGATATTGATGTCAAAGGCCAGGTACAAAAAAAAAACAGCTCCACAGAAGCATGTCTATGTTTCAATCTCCATATCTGTCATCACAACGCCCTGAATACTAATTTACACAGAACAGCCTCTTTGTTTTAATGGCCTTTTCACCTCATATTAGAAACATATTATCAATCCCCTTGTGATTAAGGAAGTAGATATCATGATGACCTCCTGTCATTTGATTCGCTGTGCCTTTGTTTTTGATTACAGGATGGTAAGACTGCCCTGTACTGGGCTGTGGAGAAAGGGAACGCTACCATGGTACGAGATATTCTACAATGTAACCCTGATACTGAGGCCTACACCAAGGTAAGGACGTGATTCTTATTGGATTTTTAGTATCTTAAGGGTATGATACTTGTAAAATATCATGCTAATATGAAAGATGTAGTTCTTTGGGCTTACTTGTGGATGTGTGGTTTGTCTTAATGTGTCAGGACGCAGAGACCCCGCTTATAAAAGCCACCAAGATGAGAAACATGGAAATTGTGGAGCTATTATTGGACAAGGGTGCCAAGGTGTCAGCGGTGGATAAGGTAAAAACATGATATTAGACATGAATTGCATACATTCAAGGCGTTTTCTAAGTAACCACGAAATTGATGTACACACATGCACAATTCAGTCTCTCTTCTTGTGAGATAAAACATGCACCATTTCACTCTTGCAACCATTTTATATCAATTTAAATGTTACATAGTGTTTTTGTCCTTAATGCTTTCACGGACATATATTAAACTACCAGCATAAGTCCTGTAGATCAGTACTGTACCAGAAATTTACCGATGTTAGGGATTGTAATGGATTTCTTATAAAAAATAATAAATGTGATTATTTTCCATATAATAAATGATAAATTTTTAATCAGGGTGCAAATTATTTGTTGACAGTCAGGGGGATAACCCTTTTGCTAATGTTAGTTTGTGTAATGCATGCTTTATTGAATCAAATGTATGTATTTATTTAAATTACACCTATTTATTAATGGTTTTGAGGGATATTTAGTGTATTCTGACCTACATAATCCTCTGATTAGCTTTTTCAAAGGTTACTGTAGGTCTAAATATACAGACCAGGCTTTTATTTTGACTTTACTTTTAGGCTATATCTAGATACACTGTGTTTAATGGTGTTTTATGAACACTCACAATGTCTATCAGTGCTCTAGATCTGCCGGACTCAGACTGTTTAATTCTTTTTTTTTTTTTTTTGGCAATTACATATTCACAGTCGTATGAGCTGTTATAGGGGTGGTCAAATGTATATTTATATTATCTACTATTTTTCATTATTAATATTATTATTTAAAATCCAGATCAGAGAAAAGTATTTCTCACTGTTAAAGGGCTGACCCGCCATAGATCTTGTTTTGACGTCATTCGGGGGGATCAAGCATTAATTAGGGGGGTTAATCCCCCAAAGCCCACTGTAATTCACATCCTGACTTTAATGCATTTTTTTGCAATGTCATTTTAAAATAGGCAATCAAACAAACATACCTCTCACATGTACAACTTTTTGGTATATACAAACAAGACAATCTCTGTTGTCCTTACCAATACACTTGCCAAGTTTGCCTGCAGTGCTCAAAAGCAGAAAACAAGAAAAAAATGTTGCTCCACAAGCTAAGCCAGTGCAAAAAATATGCTAAAATGTTCTTTCTTTGAAACAATTTAGACACCTGTTAGCCCCAAATGACACTGGGAAGAAATATTGCCGTTTTAATAGGTTTTAAGAGCAGTTTTGTCTTGACGTTCCTGAGTGTAACTACTTTTCACGTAGAGTAAAGTATATGAATTGAACGAGGGATGTTTACATTTTCTGCAAGTTTTTTTAAAGGTAAATTTAGCTGTTTTTCCAAAAACTAATGACATCCAGTAAACAAATTAAATAAGGGTTTTAACACATAAATATACGTTTAAGTACTATTTAGTACAAATCACTCTCATAGTAGAAATATTTCTCATTCACAAGTACACTGCTTACAAATATTTTGCAACTCTATCCTAAAACTGCTGTTGTTATTTTCTCAGAAAGGTGACACAGCTCTTCATATTGCCATTCGTGGGAGAAGCCGAAAACTGGCTGAGCTGCTCCTGAGAAACCCTAAAGATGGTCGTCTGCTCTACCGGCCCAACAAAGAGGGAGAGACGCCTTACAACATTGACTGCACACACCAGAAGAGCATCCTCACACAGATATTCGGAGCCAGTGAGTATTCCTTCAAAATACAGATGTAGGTTTCCACAAATTCCCAGAAACAATTGTCATTAATTAATGATCAATTAATCAAATCCTCATTAACCATAATTATGCGAGATTTGTCTGTTTTAGTGGCACATTTTCACTGGCATGACATGATTTAATTTACTTTAATTATGTATTGTAGGATTGTAAAAAAATTATAATTTAGTAAAATGATTTAGTTATTAATCACAATAGCTAATATATAGTAGTGACTTATGTTTTGTCAGGTGTAGACACTGGCAAAGTAATACTGTGAACCACAGCAACAACAGAAAATGTAGAATTAAAGAAATGATTTATTACAAATTACGTATGAACATAACTTTATGAAAACGTTTAGAATATATGCATGTATGCCTATATGAATAAATCATGGCAGTTTTGTGTATGCAAGTTGTAAAGTGGAAGTTGTGGACCCAATTCAGGAGAATTCCCAAATGTGGACTGTACTGCTCAAAGGGTTAAACATATGTATCTATGCTATTGAAACTACTGGTGCAAACTGATAAAGTGTGAATAAAGAAACTGTTATGACTAAAATATTATTTTAGACGTATTATTTACATTGCACTTAAAAAATAAATAAAAATGGAAAGCCAAACACATGTATAGCCAAATATATAGCCAAATCTCAAAATGAGTGAAAGCACTGTTTTTGCCTGTAGTGTCTCTCGATCATTAATAAGGTGTAGCGATATTTATTGACCCTACCTCAGTCAACCCTGTATCTCAAACTCTTCCTCTGCAGAGCACCTGTCTCCCTCTGAGTGTGATGGAGATATGCTGGGTTATGATCTGTACAGCAGTGCTCTGGCTGATATCTTGAGTGAGCCCACCATGCAGCCGCCCATCTGTGTGGGCCTTTATGCCCAGTGGGGTAGCGGCAAGTCCTTCCTGCTGAAGAAGTTGGAGGGTATGAGCCTGCAGCTTGTTAAATGTTATGTCACCCAGTTCTTTGATTCCTTGTTAGATCGTCTAAGTGAGGTGTGATTTGTGTTGTTGTTGTTGTTTTTTATACCAGATGAGATGAAGACATTTGCCGGGCAGCAGGTGGAGCCGTTGTTTCAGTTTTCATGGCTGGTGGTGGTTTTGACTCTGCTGCTGTGTGGATCTGTGGCTTTGGTCCTCGGCTTTGCTGTCGACACAAAACTGGCCGTCGCTGTGGCCCTCACTCTGCTCGCTCTCATATACATCTTCTTTGGTGAGAAACAGACACATTTATTGTCCGGTGTGTTTATATAGGCCAGGTATATTAATTTTTTTTAAATTTGCAACCATAATGCAACATACAACAGTGAACTTAGAATTTATTAATTAAAACATATACATAATACACATACATAAATAAATATCAATTTACATATTATTATTATTATTATTATTATTTTTATTATTATTATTATTATTATTATTATTATTATTATTATTATTATT
>CAIGQQ010038941.1:3708574-3721106 GCA_903798035.1 Danio albolineatus | reverse complement strand
TTATTATTATTATTATTATTATTATTATTATTATTATTATTATTATTTCGCAAGTACTATTTCTACTACTACTGCTAATAATATTTATGTATATAATTATTTTGATCAAAATTAATTATCAATAAAGGGAAGTTGTTGTTTTTAATTAGCCTCTAGTTTGTTGCCAGTTATTATTTGGTATTTATAAATAAATAAATAAATGAACGAACTAAGTAATGAACAAATAAATAAATGATGATGTGATATGATTTAGGATGATATTTTATGAAATGATATGATTGCTTGTATTTGACTTGTCTTTTTTTGTATGAGTACTTAAATTGTCATGGTAACTGATTCAAGACTATTGTGTTCGCCCCTGAGGTTTATGAAGCTAACCATACCATAATTACTAATATAATAATCTTTAGTTATTTTGTGGTGATTTTGTTCAGTTTGCCTTTTATATTGACTTTTATGTATAGATTTATATCTAAATAGATACAAGATACAACCTTTTTACTGATTCTTGTTATATTTGACCCTACTCAGTCCTTGAAGGGATAGTTCACTGAAAACTTTTATTTCTGTCATCATTTATTCATCCTCCACTTGTTCCAAACCTGTTTGAGTTTCTCTCTCCTGTTGAACACAAAATAATATATTTTGAAGAATGTTATAAGCAAGTAGCCAACTTTTCTTATTCTTCAAAATATCTTCATTTGTGTTCACCAGAAACAAAGAGGAGCTACTTGAGGATGTGTAAATGGTGAATGTTTGTCTTTGCTGAAACTATCGCACGAAACTGTACACATAAATGTGTCCAGCAGAGTGCAGCGTTGTACTTGACAATCTCAAATACTCTCTATATTGTGAGTGGAATTCTCTGTTCCACATTTGTCTTGAATTCTCCTAAACTCCAGGTTCAGTTTATCAAAAAAGTGACTCTGCATCATCTCACCGTCCTGTTCTTCTATGCTGTGTTGCAGTGTTGGTCTACTTTGGTGGGAGAAAAGCAGGTGAGAGTTGGAGTTGGGCCTGGGTCCTAAGCACCAGACTGGCCCGACACATCGGCTACCTGGAGCTGCTCCTCAAACTCATGTTCGTCAATCCACCAGAGCTTCCAGAGCAGACCACCAAAGCTCTGCCTGTCCGGTAAACACATCCATGCATCTCACTGCTGTTTGATCAGTCCAAGGTTAAATCTATAGGCTTAAAGGTCCCTTGAAGTGCATTGAATTTGCAGCTTTGTTCAATGTGTGATGTCATTTTAACACGAGTGGACATACTGATCAGCTCCTCCTCTTTTTAAAAATAGCCAATGGCGTCTTTTTTATATCACAGCTCTGCCACTCAGACTCATTGAACTAAAGCACTTCTGACTCATGCTTTAAAGGCATAGTTCACCCCAAAATGAAAATTTACTCACTGTTTACTCTTGATTTCTATAGTAGGAAAAACAAATACTGTGGCAGTCAATGGTTACAGGTTTTCAGCTTCCATCAAAATATCTTCTTTTGTGCTCAACTGAACAAAAAAAATTGAAACAGGTTTGAAACAAGTAATAGATGAGCAAGTCGGTGAACTATCCCTTTAAAGCCTGAGACGCATAAAGTCTGTGTCAAAGAACCACTAACTGACTGCTCGGGGTGAGAACCTACAATTAATTATGATAAATGACAAAATTGTATGAGTTTTTGCGAAATACAATCAGTCAAAACTTACACTATTCCATTTTAATATATCAAGCATCAAATAAGTGATTAAAAAATGATAAAGCATTGTGTTTCGCTGCTGAGTGAGATACTAATGACACAGGGAATAATGTGTTCAACTTTACCTTCAGTTTAAGGGAAAGACTGTTCCAGCAAACCCACAAGCAGCGAAATATGCCCAACATTTTAATTACTTGCGCATGCATCTCGTCTTGCTCGCCCTAGTGTGCTACTCATACACATGTCTTGCCTACATTGACATACTGTAATATGTGTATGTTTACGCTACAAACACGTGACATTAACACAAAACCATTCACTCCAGTGGAAAGCCTGTTTACCTTGAATGGTGGTTATCCCCTATGTAGAGCAACATGTGACTTTCACCACACAAAAAGTTGTTATTGTTTAAGTCTTCAGATGAACCCTCTGTATGAACACACCATTAATGTGAATAAATGTCAAATTTCAGCTGTGTCTTGTAGAGGCTGGATGCTTCATATGATATTTGAAGCATTTGATTTGATCTCATAAAAATCAATGATACTGTCATTCATTTTCCTTTGACTTAGTCCCTTTATTAGTCAGGAACCGCCACAGCGGAATGAACCGCCAACTTATCCAGCATATGTTTTAAGCAGCAGATGTCCTTTGTGCTGCAACCTGTCACTGGGAAACAAACATACACTTGCATTCACACACACACACTACAGCCTCTTTAGCTTATTCAATTCACCTATACCTGATGTCCTTGGCTGTGGGGGAAACCGGAGCACCCGGAGGAAACCCACGCGAACACGGGGAGAACATGCAAACTCCACACAGAAACACCAATTGACCCAGCCGGGGTTGAACCAGCAAACTTCTTGCTGTAAGGCGACAGTGCTAACCACTGAGCCAGCGTGTCACTTAGGGTGCTTCCACACAAGCACTTTTGGTCTGCACCCGGGTTCGTTTGACATCAGAATATGGTTAGTTTAGCTAGTGTGAATGTGTCTTCTGCGCACCCTCGAACCGTACCAGAGTCTGCCTGAAAAAGGTGGTCTGGGGTACGATTCACTTGTATTATGATTTTGATCGTACCAAAATCCACAAGTGAACCACCAACTGTACAACAAACTTTATTTTTCATAACGTTTATTCGTGTGTCTGTGTATGTCACTTACCTTGTAGTACAAACAGTGATAATGTCTGCTTGTCTCCTCCACAAATGACTTCTGCAGGCATCATGTCATGTTTTTAATGTTTTTAATATTTTTTTTTGGCAGATGGATGCACGTGGCTCTCTGTATTTTGTTTTTGGTAACAAAAACAAAAGATTCAATAAAAAGCAGACAAAACGTGATATCTCCATTTTGTCTGCTTTCGTGGCCATCACCTAGCAACAGCCATACACAAAACAGCAGATTGATGACGCAAGCTTATCGGGGTTCAGCAGGAAAAAAGATAGTGTGAACTCAAACCAACCGAGAAGGTGGCAAGGGGGGACAAGCAAACTTGGGTACGGTTCAGGCAATTGAACCAAGTGTGAAAGCACCCTTAGTGATACTTATTGGCATAAAATGAGAAACTGCCTGTTTCGAATGTGAGTTTTGTTACTGTTGTGGAGCGCACTGGCTTATAGAGTTCACCCAAAGATGAAAATGACCTCGCCATGTACTCGCACAGAAGTGATTCAAAACTTTTAGGATTTTTTTCCTTGCAGGCACAAGCTGTCAACTTGACGTCTGATTGACGTTGTACCCCAGCGTCGAGGGACGTTCCATTTTGTTTGGAAATTGAAATCAATTGTTGTCAGAACTCAATGTCAGGCCGATGTCAATGTCCAACCTCCAACCTAAAATCAGCCAAATATCAACGTCTAATGATGTCATTGTCACAGCTTGATGCTGTGTGGACAATACCACTATGACGTCTATCAGATGTTGGATTTTGGTTGCCATACCTGACCAATAAATGACGTCAATATGATGTTGGTTTAAGATGTTGGCTCAACGTTAGATTTTGGTCACTTTCCAACACAACCTAAAATCAACCAAATATCAATGTCATTTGATGCCGTTATTCATTCATTAATTGTCTTGTCGGCTTAGTCCCTTTATTAATTCGGGGTCGCCACAGTGGATTGAACCGCCAACTTATCCAGCACATGTTTTACGCAGTGGATGCCCTTCCAGCTGCAACCCATCTCTGGGAATCATCCATACACACTCATTCACACAGACGGCGACGATTTAGCCTACCCAATTCACCTGTACCGTATATCTTTGGACTTGTGGGGGAAACTGGAGCACCCGGATGAAACCCATGCTAACGCAGGGAGACCATGCAAACTCAGAAACACCAACTGGCCCAGCCGAGGCTCGAACCAGCGACCTTCTTGCTGTGAGGCGACAGCACGACCTACTGCACCACTGCGTCACCTTGATGCTGTTATTCAACATCAAAATAACATTGTCTTTAGACACTGACTAGACATTGAATTTTGGTCACCTAATGTCAAAACCTAAATCTTACCTAATATCTTCCGACAATGTGTGCCTGCTGGGTTTCTTCTTTTAAACACAAAATAAATTATTCTGAAGGATTTCAGAAAAAAGCAAACATTAACATCCTTAGGAAGAACATAAAATACTATGGAAGGCAAAGGCTTTTTTTTTTTTTTTTCAAAAATTCTTCAGTATATTTAGTATTGTGTTCAGCAGAAGAAAAAAACTCAATCAGGTTTGGGTGAACTATGCCTTAAAGACTAACATACTGTACTAACAGCCTGATAAAACTTAAATTTTGATTTCAGGGGGACTTTAAAGATGTAATCTGCTCTGTTTGTTGGTTTTCAGGCAGGATAAAGAAAGCGTTGGATTACCTGCACATTCTGTTGAAATGCGCACATGTGCGAGGCTCTTTTTCAGTCAGTCTTTTTTTGTTCTCCATCTGTCCAGGTTTCTGTTCACCGACTATAACCGTCTGTCGAGTGTGGGAGGGGAGACGTCCATGGCTGAAATGATAGCCACACTGTCCGATGCCTGCGAGAGAGAGTTTGGCTTCTTGGCCACCAGACTCTTCAGAGTTTTCAAGAACGATGAAACTCAAGGTGGGTCTGTAGAATGTGCAGTATGAAAACACTCACTGCTTTGAATTTGTTTTATTACTTATTATTTTGTATTATTATTATGTGTTTAATGGATATTAACAATAATAACACATACAAGGCTCTCGGAAGCAGCAGTTTTTGTCTTAGTAAAATTGTCTGGTTATGCATGATGTACAGGATTATTTAACGTTTGAATCTTAATAATGATAATAATAAATAAAACAATATATGTAATAAAGTAACAATATATGAGTAATATTATTTTTGTATGTTACAGACATTTATATATCTAATAATTTACTATCAAAATCATATTTGTATGTGTTTGATTTAATAGTTAGAATATAGTTTTTCTATATATTTAATAGTTTTTGTTAATAATAATAATAATAATAATAATAATAATAATAATAATCATCATCATCATAATTATTATTATTATTATTATTATATTTAAAATTATTATATTCAGTAAATATACATTATTTTAAATATTATGTAAAAAAACTAAAATAATATTATTAAACATTTAGTTATTTGTTAATAATAATAAAAATGAAAATAATAATAATAAAGTAACAATATATGAGTAATATCATTTTTTACATTTTTATATACAAATAATAATAATAATAATAATAATAATTAATAATAGTAATAATAATAATAATAAAAGCAAAGGGCGCCACGGTGGCGCGTGAGTAGCACGTTCGCCTCACAGCAAGAAGGTCGCTGGTTCGATCCCCGGTTGGGGCAGGTCCTGGTTGGGCCAGTTGGCATTTCTGTGTGGAGTTTGCATGTTCTCCCCGTGGTTGCGTGGGATTCCTCCGGGTCCTCCGGTTTCCCCCACAGTCCAAAGACATGTGGTACAGGTGAATTGGGTAAGCTAAATTGTCCATAGTGTATGTATGCGAATGAGAATGTATGGATGTGTTTCCCAGAGATGGGTTGTGGCTGGAAGGGCATCCGCTGCGTAAAACAAATGCCGGATAAGTTGGCGGTTCATTCCGCTGTGGCGACCCCGGATTAATAAAGGGACTAAGCCGAAAAGAAAATGAATGAATGAATAAAAGCAAATTTTGTTTTAAAAAAATGGTTTAAAATGTCAATAAATATACATTATTTAAAATATTATTTAAAAAATCCTAAATAATATCAATAAACATTTATTATTAATACAATAACAACAATACAAATATTTATATTCAAAATGTTTACATTTATGAATATTTCAGTGTCATCAATAAAGAAACTTTATTGTAAATATTAGTAGAAAAACTGATAATATTAATAAACGTATTTATTTGTTAATAATAATAATAATAATAATAATAATAATAATAATAATGGTGGCGCAGTGGGTAGAGTGATCTCCTCACAGCAAGAAGCTCGCTGGTTCGAGCCACAGCTGGGTCAGTTGGCATTTCTGTGTGGAGTTTGCATGTTCTCACTGTGTTGGCGTGGGTTTCCTCCGGGTGCTCCGGTTTTATATATTTACTATTATTTAATATTATTTAATTATCCAAATACTTATTTTACAGAGGAATTTACCAGTTAATTGGTAAAAAATCCTACAATGTGATTTTTTTTTAAACATTTTTATTCTTTCTTATTTTGTCTTTTATAGTTGAGGTATACCTATGATGAAAGTTACAGGCCTCATTTAATTAGGAGAATAATTGGGAGAACAATTATTGGCTGACTAAATATTTTTTGCCCCACTGGAAGTTTTTACAACTGTTCATATAGTTTTACAGCTTCCAATGTGACTAATAAATCCCATTTTTGTTTTATGATTATGTAACTTCCTGAACCTGTGCACCAACACATTATCGTATGTGTGCTTTGGATTGTTACAGGAAAGAAGTGGAAGAAGACGTGCTGCGTGCCGTCTTTCGTACTGTTCGTGTTGACATCGGGCTGTCTAATCACTGGCATGGCTCTGCTGGCCATCTTCAAGGTGGACTCGGAGAACCTGACGGTGAACGCAGTGCTGATCTCCATGGCCAGTGTTGTGGGTCTGGCGCTGCTGCTCAACTGTAGGACCTGGTGGCAGGTGGCAGATTCTGTGCTTCACTCTCAGAGGAGAAGGCTGCTCAACGCTGCTAACCGCATGCACAAACTCAAGAGTGAGGGATTCATGAAGGTGAGCCCATATAATATCTAATGCTTATTTACAGGCTATTGTATTGTTATACTATGTGAATAATGGAGTGGCCTAAGTGTGACTAGTCTCACGGTTCGGTTACAATTATCATGCCATCGATTCGGTTCAATACGATTATCGGTGCATCACGGTGCATTGATGATGCTTTCCATACACGATTAGATTTTACTTCACAGCACAACAATTCTTGTATTAAAATTTAGAAATATATCTATATTAAAGAACAAAATTGTATCACAAATAATACAATCCGATAGATGAACTGTAATTTTAAAAACTAAGCAGAACAACATGAGCGTTTATGGCAAATAAACAAACGTAAATATCCTGCTCGCTTTCTGACCCTTGTCTAGCGAGTGCTTACATCCTTATGATTGGTCACGCACTCAACGGAAAGCTATTGGCTCTAACTCTCTGGTGCTGTTCATCAATGAGTGACACTGATAAACTGCAATGATGATCACTGCTGATCTGTGATAGACGCGGAGGAGAAAACTCACTCTGCAGACACATGCTCGTGTCTTTATCCTGAAGAATCGCTGTAACAGTCGAGAGGAGAGGAAAAGTTACCTCACGTCAACAGGTCACAGTGTGAGAGAGAGTGAGAGGCAAAAATGTAGTTTACTTTTATTTCTCCACAGCTGTATAATAAAGGCTTCTGCTGTAACAGTGTCAGTGAAAGACTGTCCAGCAAACACATGAGTTTCTGCGTTAAGTAGTTGGCGTGTTTTAATTACTCTCGCTCGCCATAGTAAGCTACCGCAATATATCGCATATGAGATAAATTATGTCAGTACGTAATAACTGGTTATGATCTATTACTCAACCGATCTGAATTGTTCACATCTGCATCGCGGTGCACCGAAGAAACAATTAATTTTGACACCTCTAGAGAGACTAGATAAATTCATCCATGTTAATTCTTCCACTTTATGTTCCTTGTTCACTTGCTCAGTTGCATAGCATTTAGTGTTTTTTTCATTATGATTTTCATTAAAGTTACTAAAAAGCCTGGATCACAACATTTTGAATCAATAGTTTGGAAAATTATTGGAGAAAATCTCATATTAAATTTGCCTAATGTTATATAATTAATCATTTTAAATTTTATTTTATTTTATTTTATTTTATTTTATTTTATTTTATTTTATTTTATTTTATTTTATTTTATTTTATTTTATTTTATTTTATTTATCTTTGGCCTATCAAAGAGATGAGATCCTAAACCACTTATTCATACCACCATAATTTTTTTTTAAAAAATCAGGATTTAAAAAAAATATATTTATCTAAGTAGTTTTTTTCTTAGCATTTTAAGTGTAATTAAAAAATATATATTCTTTTTATTTTTTATTTTTTTCCCTTTACTTTTAATAGACTAAAGAACCAACTATAGAACCAACATAATAATCATAGTCATGCCATCATTACTGAAATTGACATCTTTGCTTTATTTTATTAAAAAGATCTTAATTTTCAGAAAAAGTTTGGGTTCTATTGTTCATTTAGTTTGTTTTTTTCTGTCAGGTTTTAAAATGTGATTATGTATTCATTCATTCATTCATTCATTTATGTCTTTGTTTTTTTTGTCTAATTAATTTAGATTTTTGTTCATTTACTTTAATTTGTTTTATTTTCCCCCTATATGTTGCTAACAGAGAGCCCACATCATTGACCATCAATAAAAAAAGTTTTATTTATTTATTTTTTACAGCTTGTTGTTTTGTAACTAATTAGTGTTCTACTTTTTTTCCTCAGGTTTTGAAGTGTGAAGTGGAGCTCATGGCTAAAATGGCTAAAACCATTGACGGCTTCACTCAGAATCAGACCCGACTGGCTGTCATCATCGATGGCCTGGACTCTTGTGAACAGGACAAAGTGTTACAGATGCTTGACACGGTACGTACGTGTGTGCGTGTGTGTGGGGGGTGGGGGTGGGGGGTGGTTGTGTGTGTGTGTGGGTATGTGTATGTGTGTGTGTTTACCCTCTCCTGCATTAAGCCTAGACTTGTAAACCTCATGGAACATCTCCCATATAACCAAACAGCAGCACACAAATCTTATTCACTGTCAGGATCGCATTTGCCTGTGTATTCAACCGATGCCAAAAAGCTGTTGGTGGCACAAGCCATCCATCTTCACTGTTCAAATATAAGAGATTCATTCTTTTCTGGACTCAACTTTTGACTAAATGGACAAACAAGGTGCCTCGTGTCCACTCAGTATAAGGAACAAGCTCTCCAACGTCTCATGGATGTGAATCGGTGCTCAGATTCTTCTTTCCCAGCTGGACTAATGGAATTTCCTTCAGCTAAATGTCATTATTTGGGTATAATTCTCTTGCGTTGGCAGCCCGTTCACTGCTAATGAAATCTGCCCATTTACCAACAGCCTCAAAGCTTCCTTTGTGGTGCAATTAGCCACATCTCTTTAAAATCCAGATCTTTTTGTCTCAGATTTTGATAGGAATTACCAAATTGGATTTTTTTTATCCTTCAAGCTTAATGTTGTTCCAATTGATAACTCTGATGTGTTTTGTAGGGAGAAAAGACAGGTACTGTATGGTGCTTTGTGCCACTGTTTAGTTGGCGTGGAGAAGCGTGGTGTCAGCAGATATTTGACAGCGATTGCTAAGCGATGCCATTCTGCACTTTTTAAATGCTCTACAAATCAAGATCCTGTGACACTTATACATGTTACAGCGCTCTTCATTAGTGCGGAAAGTCCCATCAGATTCTGATTAGTACACGGACGGGTTTGTGGAAGTGCATTACACAGTAGCCTGTGTGTGAACATACGCATGATAGACAACATACATTTTGAACTTTAGGCTTTTGTGACGTGGAATACTCTAATTGCATTATAGCTGAATAACATCATTTGTTCTGAAGCAGTCTGAAAATTCAAGAGGGACAATTAGACTACTTGTATGTTATAGTCAGTTTTGGGTAATTAACTTTAAAAAAGCAGCTAATTACTAATTAAATTATTGAAATTGCATTTAAATAACTTTTTGATTACTGTTTGAAAAGTAACTCAATAAGTAATTGAATGACTTTATTTAATACTATTTGAAATCTCTATAAATCTCAATGTATAGACAATAGAAATTAAACTCTTTTAAATCTTTATGTTTGAGCCAAACAAGATCTTTTAGCTTAAAGATTAATAAACAATATTTGTAAATAATAATAAAAATGATATCTATAAGAAAAAAATGCTTCACAAGTAATAATAAAGCATAAATTGATGAATGTAACAAAAAACGGTGGCTCAGTGGTTAGCACTGTCACCTCAAAGCAAGTAGGTTGATGGAGTCCCGGCTAGGCCAGTTGGCATTTCTTTGTGAAGTTTGCTTGTTCTCCACATGTTCTTGTGGCTTTCCTCTAAGTGCTTCGCTTTCCCCCACAGTCTAAAGATGTGTGGTATAGGTGAATTGAATAAACTAAATTGTCCGTAGTGTATGTGTGTGAATGAGCGTGTATGGATGTTTCTAAGCAGGGTTGCAGCTGGAAGGGCATCCGTTGTGTAAAACATATGCTGGATAAGTTGGCGGTTCATTCCGCTGTGGTGACCCCTGATGAATAAAGGGACTAAGCTGAAGGAAAATGAACGAATGAATAGGTCCCACTTTATATTAAGTGGCCTTAACTAATATGCACCTACATCATAAGAATTAGTTACAATGTATTTATTATGTAAATACATGTTTTTACATTGTACTTAAGATTAAGTATATGCATGTAATTACATCTGTAATTAATTTCTGTAATTACATTTAAAATTACACTGTTGACCATCCCTTACACCTTAACCCACTCTTAAATCAACCAATACCACCAAACCTGTCCCTAACTCTACCTGTATCCCATCCAAAGTGCACCAGAAGTGTTCTGTAATACATTATGAACACAGTAAGTACATTGTACTTACATCTAAATATAAAGACATAGTAGTTAAGGCCACTTAATATAAAGTGGGACCAATGAATATAACAAGTTCTAACAAATGACTTCAACCATGTTTTGCACTTTTAATAAGGAGGAGCCATCCTCTTGGTGACTTTGTGTGCAGGTTCGGGTGCTCTTCTCTAAAGGTCCCTTCATCTCCATCTTTGCCAGCGACCCTCATATCATCATTAAAGCCATAAACCAAAATCTTAACAGTGTGCTGCGCGACTCAAACATCAACGGCCATGACTACATGCGAAACATCATCCACCTGCCCGTGTTCCTCAACAGCCGCGGTCTTAGCACTGCCAAGAGACTCTGCATCTCCACAGCAGCCAATGGAGATCAACAGAACAATGATGGTCAGTATATAGAGACTGCTGAAGTCCATACTTTTACCAACTGCCAAAAATGCAAACAGATATTGCAGTAGTGAGAGAAAAATAAGAAATGGACAGCATACTAAAACTGCAAGTATGTCACACTTAGCCTTTCTAATGTCTGTGACTTGCTTTTTAGGTTGAACATATATTTGGAAGAACATTTGGTCTGTTTTAGTCCATACAGTTCACTGTAAACAAATGCTGGGTTCCACACCATTACTACTTGCTGTCCAGACACAGATAAATGTAGTTAATCTAATTGTTTTTATGAATGTAAGTGGATTGAACGTAAAAAAATTAAGTTCTCCAAAAAATAATCTCAAGAACTGTGCTGTTTCAGCTCAGAAATGCCCAATCTAGCACCACTTCATTCTTTCAATGCAACAGAAAACATACAAATAAATAAACAAACAAACATCTTAGTGTTGCTTAATGCTCTTTCATGCATAGCCAGAATTTATATGACTTGTTAATGTAATTTCTTTGATTTACATGTCAGCTATCTGTTGCATTTGTCATCTGCATTATTAATGCTGCAAGTGTGTTTAATATAGACTAACAGCTCAGCTTTTCCTCTCTGATTTCTCCTCTGAACATCTGACTCCCTCCATCTGCAGCATGGCAAGAGGACGTGGACAGGAAGTTGTCTCAAAACAGTCTCGGCGATCAGGGCCGGCAGGGCAGCAAAACAGCATTGAACCGCCGGGTAAGACCGAACCGCCAACACTCCCACATCACTTCCCGTCAACATGGCTCAACGAAGGCCATATGGCTGCTATTACCTCATTAGTAACTCATTAATAACATTAATTTATAAAAGCTTTCAAATAGCACTACACCTTCCACAGATCTGAGACCAATTTTACATATATGCATAAGAAATGGCAATCAGTGTTTAAATAACAAATAACATAAAATAAATTCCTTATTTAGGTAAAAAAAAACATTTATTTGTTTTTAATAATCATGGGAATTCATTCATGTATGTAAGATGCTAGATTGGACGTTCAAACTTACACTCACATTTTGATCAGGTGAATAGTTATCAAAATGTAAAAACCATCATGTAAAATCCCTGTATTTATTAAAGGAACACTTCATGTTTTTTTAGAAAATAGGCTTATTTTACAACTACCTGTAGCAGTTTAACAGTTCGGTTTTATCATTTTTGAATCTATTCAGCCATCTCTGTGTCTGTGTTAAGAAGCGGACGGGAGACAGAGGTAAGTAAACGTTAGTAGATT
>CAIGQQ010038941.1:3669703-3694443 GCA_903798035.1 Danio albolineatus | reverse complement strand
ATTTTATTTTATTTTATTTTATTTTATTTTATTTTATTTTAAAAATGAGAGCTATCTTTAGTTCAGTTTCTTGACCTTTTCCAGTGAAGCAGAAGTCATATTTAGGGAAACTTTGACAAGAGGAACTCTTAGTCATAATTAGTCATTGCATAATCTTATTAGCAATAACGATTTATTTATTTTTTACATTATTAACTTTTATCTATTATGTTTTTTGTTAAATAGAAATTTTGAGTCTCTTGATACCTGTTTTAAAAAGTATGGTGATGCCCAAAATATCTACATGAATTAAATTTAATATTTATTATTAGTTATTTAACTCATAAACACATGTGTTTTTGGTCTAAAACAGCTAAATAAATGAGCATTACCACCTTTTATTGCCTGTAATATGGAAACAATTCTCAAGTTCCCTGTTGATCCGGCCCTTTAATCTGCACCAGAATGTGTATAATCTGCTAATAACATCAGATTGTTTTGTGATTAACATTGTGACAGGCTACAATAATCCAACTGGGCAGGCGAAACGCAAAGATTTCTGTGTCCTTATGGTACGTTGGCTTATAACCACCAGGTTTATTAACCACCTTGACTGGTTTGTTCGTACCTTTTGTATTTTGAGTCCACTCGACAACAAGCACAAATCAAACTGAACATTGAAAGGAAACCGTTCAACAAATTGCATTTCTCTCTGATTTAAATCTTTTTTTCTCTATGAAACTTGTTTTAGGCCATTCCGTCTGGTCTCCCTTCCGCAAGACCATGAGTCACGGTTGTTTCTGTTGTTTTTTTGTTGTTGTTGCACAGGCATTATTTCAGGCAGAGAATCTCTTAGTTATAGTGAGACACACGTTTGGTCAGTTTTAGGCCGAAGTCCAAATGGAAAGCGAGCAAGTGAGGGAAATGTTGCGGTGGCGGATGGCCATGATCTGTAGTGGACTTTTTGAGCAGAGTCAGGTCCACTGGGAGTTTATTTATGGCACTTTGCTCCGGTTTTGCGCTTGTTACGAGGTGTGGCCCGCCGAGCCGGTTCTGCTCTGACATCTGGTGCCCGGCTTGTGCCAGGATGGTATGACAGAACCTGAGTGGTGCGGGTACCATGCCCAGTCCGCCCTCCTCGTATCAGCCGACTCTGGCCTGGGAACATATGTCCCCTCCTCCCCTACTCGGAGAGCGGCCCTTGTTAATTAACCCACCAGGAGAGTTGGCGTGACACTCTCCAAAAGCACCAATCGCAACGTGAACGTGCAAGGAGGAGGAAGGACACACCTCTTCACCTTTCGTCCACACCTCCTCTTGGCTTGCCAACTCGGTGTGACATTCAGCGGTGAAAGAACAAGAAGACGGAAGCCCTTCCGAAAGGCCTGTCCCGCTCACAATGCTTCCTGTCACAATGCGCGGCTTATTCATTGAGGGAACAATTGGCTCTCAGTTCTGTGCTTCAAATCCAGGATTTAAAGCGATTTTAAGCGAAACTTTCTAACTAATGACACTCAAAGTGAATGCGTGCGAGGCTATTGGAGCTAATTAGACAGACTCTTCTCGCAAGTACTGAAACATTAAGATGACATACTGTTCATTCAGGATTACTTTAATTGGTACAATTATTGTAATTTCAGTCGCAATTACGTCGGGAGATAAAAGCGCCTTTTGAAGCACATTTATGTGATTTCCTTTATGCGAAAAGCCTAATAAGCCTTTAAATAATTCTTCTGAAAAGCACACGGCTTTCTTTTTTTCTGCTCTTTTGAACCCCTTTTGCCTTTGAGTTGGAACTTCTTACTCTTCCTGTGGATCCGTATTTTTGTCACGTACCAGGCTTGTCTCTAGCATCTCGATGTGTTTTCTCCTCCGCCTTTGGAGGGAAGCTTTTGTCCATGAACCTGATCCTTCAAGACTCTTTGGTGGAAGAGGTAAACTTGGTAATTTAAAAAGTGCAGCCATTATTTGCCCAGAGGCCCTATAAATGATTAGGCTGTTGAAAGCCCCATCTATTCCCCAAAGGAGAGGAGCCCAATCTAAGATAGGGAGTGCATTTATTGGGTGCACAAAGTGACCTTCAGATGGATGAGATGAGTTTGAAACTGGGGAAGAGGTTGTGGGCTGCACAGAGGGATTTAAAGCTGCTCTGTGGCTTTTGTGTTTTCAGGTCATCTTTCGTTGCTATTTTTGTGGTTAAGGAAGAGCCATCATTATTTTTCCCTAAACAAATGAGCAGAATTTAAACTAGCTTTGTACTGTTAGTGTTGGTATTGTATGTAAATGAGCAATGTTAATCATGTATTTACGTTACCTTCTCCCAGATCTACCTGATACAAAAATGTGGAAGTATGATCTGTAAAGTGGAGGCTGCCTAAAGTCCACCGGATGATGCAAAATGATGCGTTTCGCATCCATCTGGCTGACTGTTGGGATCTCTAAGGATTTAGTTATCACTACAGTTTATTTTTCTGCATTTTTGAATCCACACCATCAGACAGGCAGCGTGTACAGGGTGGTAACGTTTTCTCATGGTTTTTTGTTTTTAGTATTTTTGCTGTGGGAGATTTGATGTGGGAGAGAGAAGGGTCAGCACTTAAACTTGGGTCACGTGGAGAGCGATTGTGCTGAATGTTGGAGCACGGCGGACTGTTTTCATATACCTTCTGTTGAAAAGAGAAGCCACAGTAGAGTTTTATTAAAAACCCCTTCATTTTGTCAGCAATGAATTAGTCCTCAATTAGTCATTGAGTTTCCAGGAACTTGAAAGTGACTCTCATACTGGAAGTACAAACCGCTTGGGTCAGGGGCTGAGGGCAGGGTTACCCTGACCAATGAGATGACCAGAAACTGTTTTGAGCATCATATTTGAAATGGCATTGGAGTGGAACATAAAACAGGGTAGATTATAGTTTCTAATAGTTGTCTTTTTACATAAGGGCTTGTTGCATGAACACGTTATTCTGTCTTGTAATCTCTGTCTATGCGAAACCACTTTGTGCCACAGGAACACATTGGATTTGCAGTTTGAATGCCAATATACTGTAGTTTCACAAAGTTATTAACATTAATAGCAACACATTGTTGATGCTGATGTTGTGAATGGCTCTACGGTGACTCTCTAGCTGGTGGAAAAGCCATTCTTAAAAGAGGTGCCAGATGAACCAACTAGCACCTAGTTTGTGCTGGTGGGAAAGGAGTATCAAAACTTCAAAACATTAAAACTGAAAAGATATACCAAGTATGGTGTGGCCAAATTTTTTGGAAGGAATCCTGGTGGCTGGATGCAGTTCAGATCATAAACCCATCCCTTTCCATAGAAATTAATAGAACACCCTCCAGTTGCTGCTATTCAAGGAGCTGACTTACAGTACACACACACACACACACACACACACGCACACACACACACACACACACACACACACATACACACACACACAAAGTCACATGTTTTTGTCTGCTTTGAAAGATGACTTTACACTTTGATCAAATTGTGATTGATCAAACTGTGGTGCTTTCTTTCTGATGTTTGACATCTCTCGGGGTGTTTAAAAATAGAAAGTTCTCACTTTGATCACGTTACTTTCAGTCGGCTTGCTTATTTTTGGCCAATGTTCTCCTCAAAGCTTTACCTGCCAGTAACCAACATCATTAGACTATAAATATCCACTGTTTTCCAGTATAAGTGTGTTCCACTGCTGCTCTGGGGCAGCTCTCAGCTTTCATGAATGGGAAAAGAAAAAGATCCCATGAAAGTTCATTAGAGCTTTCGGGCAAGATGCTTCTGTTTACTATAGTACTGCAAAAAATAATTTTATTTCATAGAATTTTTGTATCGTTTCTCGTCCAAATACATAAATATAGTCCAAATATTTAGACAAGTAAATAATATTAATTTGTTTTCACAAAATATTTGTCAAATTTACAGTGAGTTTTTAGTCCCTTAAAACAGTGGTCCTCAACCGCTTCATCACCGCAGATCGGTCAACGCTTGACAATTTTACGAGGGTTGGGTGGAGAGCGGCGACCATCAACTGTCTTCTCAGAGGATGACAAGCTGGCAAAACATTGCTGCAATTACGATACAAGTTTATTCATGGAGAAAAAAGCACTAAAGTTTGTCTGGCGTTTGAAGCTAATCAGTCAGTTCTTGTCACGTGATTCGTGATTTGCTCGCGGCATTCTGAAGATATTTTCAACTGGGTGTGCTTGGAAGGTGCAAGCTCGTCGCTCCCAGCATGCAGCACAAGCTTCCATTGTAAATAATGAACTTGGGCACAACAAAGACGCTATATGTGAATGACCACTGTCATTTGCGATCTTCATCAGTTGATCTTCTTGCGTAGACTTTTTTGATTCACCTGATTTGTTGACAAATGAGTTGCGGATCCATTCTTTGGCAGTTCCTTTTGCAAAAACACTTTTCAAAAACGTGTGTTTCTTGCTCATTTTGCTGCTTGTGGGTTAAATCTTGGTGCTCCAGTGACCGAAATGTAACAGAGAGAATGTCGTTTTTCAAAATAAAAGAATTTTCAAAATGAAAGATCATTAAGACTCGGATAATAAATAAAGTGGAAATAATGAATGATTTCTTGTGTGACCGTGTACCAACTGATTCACACTACCGGTCCACGGGCTGGGGATTGGCGACCACTGCCTTAAAACAATCAAAATGAAATAGAGAAGTGTAATAATGTTGATTTTTGGTTTGAAATAATACTATTTTACTCACTCCAATTGCAGATTACTTAACTTAAGGAATAATTCACTTAATTTTGACTTATAATTTCTGAAAACAAACCAATATTGTTTACTTTTCTAGAAAATGCTTCTTGATTTAAAGTTTGTTAGATATTTACACAAAAAAAAAAGACAAAAACATTTTTGCAGTGTGGTTTCTGGAAGTTGGAGTTTTTTTGATTTCTTCCACTGCTTGTTTTTTATGCTTGGCTGCTTGGTATATTTGCATCCCACTTTACAGTATATTAGGTGGCCTTAACACTGTCCATTCATTCATTTTCTTTTCGGCTTAGTCCCTTTATTATTCTGGGTTCACCACAGTGGAATGATTCGCCAACTTATCCAGCATATGTTTTACGCAGCGGGTGCCCTTCCAGCTGCAACCCATCCCTGGGAAACATCCATACACACTCATTCACACACATACACTACAGACAATTTTAGCTTACCTAATTCACCTAAACCACGTCTTTGGACCTGTGTGGGAAACCAGGGCACCAAGAGGAAACCCACACCAACACGGGGAGAACATGCAAACTCCACACAGAAATGCCAACTGACCCAGCTGAGGCTCGAACCAGCGACCTTCTTGCTGTAAGGCAACAGTGCTACCCACTGCGCCACCGCATCGCCTAACTATGATGTACTTGCATAAAAAAAAAAATACGATGTAGTTAATGTGTTTGTAATGTATTGCAGAACACTTCTTGTTCTTTTGAGGTGGGATCTGGCTAGAGTTATGGTGGTATGGGTAGGTTTAAGATGGTCAACAATGTAATTACAAATTAATTACACTTGTAATTACACTCAGGTAATTGATAAATCATAAATAAAATACAATGTAAAACATGTATTTACAAGATAAGTACATTGTAACATTTCAGTGTAAGTCCATATTAGTTAAGGCCACCTTATATAAAATTGGACGTATATTTGTGATGTACAATACTGCCTGAGATCATAAAAGCAAACTCCACATGCCAGTCCTGCCTCTCTCATCACCCCATGCCCGTCACCACCCACCGATCATTGACAGCTGTTGTTCTTTTGGTTTGCACACTGATTCTCTTTATGGTGCTCAGAAAATAAATGTGTGTTGGCATTTCTGCTCTCTGGGCCCCTTATGGAGGGCAGGCTGGCATCGATGTGTTTGGGCCTCACTGAACGTCCATACAAGGGTGGCTGTAAGCAAAGTCAAGTGCCACATTCAGCGCCCGGCCAAAGGGGAAAAGAGTGGGAGAATTAAACTCTTTCCCATCAGCTGCTGTGTGTGGGAGTCTTTGAAAGAGAAGAAGAGGAGGATGAAAAAAAGAGAGCTAAGCCAGCTTTTGGGATTAGCATTTGGATACACCCGACGAGGGACCTCTCAAGTGCCCACCATTTAAAGCAGCCACGCCGCGAGCCCGAACAACGCAACGCGCCTCTGATCAATAGCACTATTGTTCCAAAATGCCTTTGGTATTCTTGACATGCTTTTATCTTCTAAAACTGCAAGTGTCTTGAACAGCAGAGCTTCATTTCCCTCATTGCCGACGCTTGCATGACAGATGAATGATAGCGCTTCTTTTCCTTTGCAGATTTGTCTGGTAGCGAAGGCAGGAATGTCAAAAGTAATTGCTAAACAAATCACTTGATGTCAAAGCCAACTTCTTCTCCCACTAGCTTCAAAAGCTGTCTTTTTCCGGGGAAAGAATTACATCAGTTTCAGTTGATTATAAAAAGTGTTTTTACTAGTATGCTGCAACTGAGGATGTGTTCAGCTGGGGAAAGGTTATTCGCCTTTTGTCTATGAATTGAATAGTTGAAGACAAATATTAGCTATTACACTGGCTATGTTTCCATTCACATATTTTTATGTGCGTTTTGGCTGTGCGCATAAAAAATTGTTTGATATAGAAATGCCAAGATGCACATCAATATTGGAAAAAAAACATATGCGCATAACTTAGTTGGATAAACTTTTTATTCGATGATGAAAGATGCGCATGAACTACAATGGAAGCACTTTTACCGAGCAAATTCCCATATGCACATTAAAAAAAGTAATGTGGTGTTGTTATAAGAGATAATGTGACAATAAAAATGTGTGTGAATGGACAAACCAGCAGGCTGAGCACCCTTTAAAACATCTGAAATGTTTTGGTCATTCTAAAATGCCCTAACCATTTCACTATTAGTGTTATTATGTTATGAATTATGTCCAGAATTGTTAAGAGCCTCTGTGCTCCTCGTCTCACGCCTTCAAACACCACCAAACATTCATTGTGTGTCTGCATTTGTCTTCTGAGGCGCAAGTAAATTATTAAATGAAGAAAAGATTCACGCAACCTCTCCTACCACAATAAATTCATTTTTTTCTTTTGACATTTGGTGCCAGTTAATCAAGAAGTGATGATTTTGTTCTCTTTAACTCATTGGATGGAAACGCTGCTTTATTTTTATGTGATATTCCAGTTTTGTGCATAAATTCAATTCTTCTTTGGATGGAAACATAGCTACTGTTAAAAAAAATGTTGGGTTCCACACAATTTCTTCCTTCATGTTGTCTCAAACCCAAATTGATTAAGTTATCTTAATTTTTTCTCCAAATTTAAGATTTAACATAAAAAATGAAGTTGTCCCCCCCAAAAAACTCAAGATTTGAACAAGCAGAAAAAAGTACCATTTTGAGTGTAGTGTTTTTTGTGCAGAATGCTAAATAACCAGATTTATATATAAATGTTCAGTAAGTGTATATATTAAATCCAACATCAATGTTTTTCAATAAAAAATACATTTTTTTTTCACATTTGCTAATAAATTTTTTTGTTAACACTTTTTAAAATGTTTTATTTATACATTGTAAAACACATAACAAAAATATACAAAAAGGACAACATTAACATATAACAATAAGCAAATACACTGAAGAGTATTTTTTGCAATAATAATAATAATAATAATAATAGTAATAATAATAATAACAACAAATAAATAACAAAAAACAAAACAAACAAAAAACTAGTGCAATCTTATATACAGAAGAAATAAGCCTAGAACCAGTATCCAGTACCAAGCTGAGAATTGGGGGGGTGGGGACTCAATCAAAAGGAGTTGGGTCAAGCTGAAGAGTTTGAACATGCTTGCGAAGGGGTTCCCACAATTTAATAAAAATAGTGCTAGGTCGGTGAAGAGAGTACCTTATTTTCTCTAACTTCATAATTGTTAACACTTTTTAAGTAACAAATTCACGTAATTTACTACTGGCTTATTATACTATTATTATGATATTAACTGTTTATTAGCACTAAGTATGATCTTATTTTACATCCCCAATCCTACCCAATAACTTAAACCCAACTACTACCTCACTAACTAATAATAGACAGCTAATTAGTAGTTAAAAGAGCTAAAAGTCTTAGTTAATGGTTTGTTAATAGCGTGAATTGTACATTACAGTAAAATGTGACAACTTTTTTTTACTAAAGATGTAATATATGGTATGTTTACATGATCACAATTTACTCAAACTAATTAATGATTTTTTTCAATAGCTGTATATTTGCTGTAGCTCTAATGTTGTTTAATCTGATGCATCCTTGGTGTTAATATTCTATTCTGAGTGTTCTCTAGCGCTTTTACTGTGTAGGTTGTGTTCTGGTAAATTGAAACTAATAAGTTGTTGTAAATTGAAACTGCTTCAGTCCAGTTTTCTCAGATGGAGAATTTTAAAATGGGTCTTTTTTCATTATTTGAACAATAAAAATCCACTTGAGATTGCGTTTCAGTATTTTAAAAGAGGATTTCAGACTATCCCAGACTAGATCATTTGGAGCCTTGCCTTTGGATCTGACACATTTAGCTGTGCTGCTCATGTGGGTGATGAAAGTTTAGGCCTCGCTTGTGTCATTTCCTCATATCATCATCATCATCCTCTGTTTTTTCCACACTTTAAATAAATTCCCCAAAATGACAGAAAACCCCCCGAACATCCTGGCCTGACCACCACAAAAGTTTGAAGGGAAGCGAACGAGAGCATTAAAGGATAACATTGCAAAAAATGCTGGGTTCCACATAATGTTTTTTTTTTGTTTGTTTGTTTTTTTGAGAGTAGTTCACCTTAAAAATGAAAATCTACTCCACTTGATCCAAACTTGTGAGTTTTTTTCCTTCCTGAACACAAACAGATTTCAAGAGTTCACACTTAGCTGATGATTAATAATAAAGCGTATTCGGCATGGTATCCCTGAAGAGAGTCCTGTGCTCAGAATATCCTTGAGCCCGAGGCTCTCTCCCGTTTAAAGGGCGAGAGGAGAGTTTGAGCTCTGGTAAGTCTCGAGAACTCCCCTCCTTGTGAACATGCTGAGATATATCTGACTAGAATTGCCTTAAGATGCTATTTAAAGTAGTCGATTTGCTTATGTTGTATATTTTTTTTGGACGGTTGGAGGAAACCGGAGAACCCGGGGATAACCCACGTGAATGGGGAGAACATGCAAACGCATAGAAACGCCGACTGGCTCGGGGAGAGGCTGAACCAGCAGCGTTCTTGCTGTGAGGCAACAGTGCTAACCACTGGGCCACCGTGCCGCCATATCAGAGAAGAGGAGGAGTTGGGGTGAAAGGGGGGATTCTTCAAGACGAAGATGACCGGAGTAGAAAGCTCTGGTAATTTATAGTGTGTCAGGATTCGTCTGATTGGTGCAATATGCGGAGCTGATGTGGTACCAGTTGTATTCAATCATAAGCACATGATCCTCTCGAAATTAGTTTATAAATAAACCCCACATAGTTTAAAGAATGGTGGTGACCAAAAAAGTGATGAGATTTGCATCCATAAAAGGGGACAAAATGCTGTGGAAGTCTGTGCGAAAGAATAAACGCTTTTGGCTTTCAACATTCTTCAAAATATCTTTTATTTCTGTTCATAAGAGGATTGAACGACAGTATGATCATTTTTTTGCTGAGCGGTGAAAACTGAATTGATTCGAAAACCATCCTGAAGGCCTGCAGATGTGTCTCTCCTGGTGTGGTGAGTCTCGTTTTAGCCAGTTGCTGGAATTTGGTTGTCACTCTGCCGTGTTTATGGACGCCTCGACTGTTTTACTCTGGCTGTTGTGTTTGGACCAGGCCTGTGTGTCGGGTGTTTGCGCTGTCTCACATCGCGCCAGATTAAATACAGCAGTTTTCTCATCAACTGCTCCCTGCGCACTATTGAGCGTACGTGTGTGTGTTTGTTTTTGTACTCCATAAACAAGTCAATGACAAACATCTCTATTTAGAATTACATGATTACAGAGCCTTCATTATAGACGTCCAGTTCAGAGTTGTTCCTGTCAGCCAATGCTGTGCTGTGTTTTGTGCTTCATTATGGCCTTGAAAACAAACTTTTTCATTAACACACAAGCCGAACATGTACTGGTGTTTTTAAATACTGTTTTTATTTTTTAGAGGTATTCTGTAAAATGTTTTAATCAAACTTTTACTTAAAATAAAAGCTTAAATCAAAACATGATAATAAATATTAGTAAAACTTTATTATTATTATTATTATTATTATTATTATTATTATTAAATACATCTACTATTAATATTTATTCATTTTTTAGGATAGTTGTATTAACAATATTTTGATAATAATGAATATGTGTGTAGATCTAAATGCAGATTTATTATTTTTAATAATAATAACTACAACAGCTTAATAATAATAACCACAGCAATAATAATAATAATAATAATAATTATTATTATTAAATAATATTAAATATTATTATTATTATTTTATTTATTTATTTATTTATTTTATTTTATTTTATTTTATTTTATTTTAGTTTATTTTATTTTATTTTATTTTATTTTATTTTTGTTGTTCAACATTTAGACTGAAGTGTATTGGATATTATTTTTTAAACAAAACTTTTTATGAAATATGAACCAGACTCCTGCTCAAAGTCTCGCTATTTGAAAAATAGTTCAGTATTTTTGGATCTGTCTTAAATACTCTTCTTCCATAAAGTGGAAAGTGTGTGTATATCTGTGTGTGCTCGTCTTGTGACAGAGGAAGTTGGTTCTCTAGAGAGGCTCTTGTCACTGGCTCCTGTTTGTCTGTGATCATGCTCTCTCTCACACACACACACATACAAATAAACAAGCCCAGCTGGATTTCGGAAGAGACACAATCTGCCCAGTTCTGCTTAATCCAGTGCGTGGGAAATGAACCAAACCTCTCTTACCAGCACATGTCTCTCTCCTTCAGCCCTTCTTCTTAAGTTGAGACACTGCAGGTCAATAGTGTAAAAAAAAATATTAATTAAAAATCATCATACTTCCCTGCTTGATTGATTCCTTAAAGAATTGCAAACTTTTTTGTATTGCAAACTTTTTTGTATTGCAAGTTTTCTAAAATGTGTTTAAATGTTCAAGTGAGGCATTATGTCATTAATATGCACTACTTTGCATGAACATCAGATGAACTCAGGTAAAAATGAGTGTTTTTTTCTTCTGACAAATTAGAGTCTACAAAAAAAGTCTAGAAACATCTTTCCAAAATATTTTATAGAATTGTTTTTGTAAATAAAATGTTGTAATTAATCATTATGTATATTTTATGTATACCACACTCTAAAAAAAATTCAGTTCAATTCACCTTTATGTCTATAACACTTTTGCAATATAGATTGTGTCAAAGCAGCTTCACATAGACGATCATAGTAAATTGAAACAGTGTCAGAATTTAAGTTCAGTTTAGCTCAGTTTAGTGTGGTTTGATATTCACTACTGGGAGTCCAAACACTGAAGAGAAAATCCATCGATGCGCAGCTCTACAGGTCCATGCAATCCGAACCATGCAAGCCAGTGGCAACAGCGGCGAGGAAAAAACTTCACCAATTGGCGAAAGTGAAGAAGAATTTAAAAACCCTCGAGAGTAACCAGGCTCTGTTTAGTTGACTCAACTAAAAAATTTTAAAGCAACAAACTTCAGGACATTTTTGAGTTGACTCAACTTTCAACCCAATTATGAAAAATGTCCTGAAGTTTGTTGCCTTAAACTTTTTTCACAGTACAATAATTATAATTATAATAACTATTATTATTATTATTATTATTATTATTATTATTATTATTATTATTATTATAAAGGCACCACGGTGGCCGAGTGGTTAGCACGTTCGCCTCACAGCAAGAAGGTCGCTGGTTCGATCCCCGGCTGGGCCAGTTGGCATTTCTGTGTGGAGTTTGCATGTTCTCCCCGTGGTTGCGTGGGTTTCCTCCGGGTGCTCCGGTTTCCCCCACAGTCCAAAGACATGCGGTACAGGTGAATTGGGTAAGCTAAATTGTCCGTAGTGTATGAGTGTGAATGACAATGTGTGGATGTGTTTCCCAGAGATGGGTTGTGGCTGGAAGGGCATCCGCTGCGTAAAACAAATGCTGGATAAGTTGGCGGTTAATTCCGCTGTGGCGACCCCGGATTAATAAAGGGACTTAGCCGAAAAGAAAATGAATGAATGAATTATTGTTATAAATATAATATTGAAAATAATATTAAAATTCATTTATACAACTGATCCCTTTGCAAAATCTTAAGAATACTGATATGTTAATAAAACTGTGTTTGGTGTACGTAACTACACTTAAAATATGTTTGCTTCTTGTTCAAGCTACTTATTTAAAATAAGTTGAATTCACACAATCCTTGAGGTGTTTTTTTTGGGGGGACAACTTAATTGTTTTTATGTTCAATCCACTTAATTTAGTAAAAACAATTAATTACATGAAATATTAAACACCCTTTAAAATAATGCCTTGTAATCAAAATCTACATCACTTAATAAACAAAACACTTAAAAGTGTATATTTTTGATATATATTCTTTCCATTAAACTGGAAAAAATGTGAAAATAGACAGATGCCTGAAAAGCAATGCTTCCGTCTGCAGTGTCTCGTCTTGAATACATACTTCTGAGAAAGCATGTTTGCGCTAAAGTTTATGCTCCGTATGTTGGTCATGTCCTTGAGCTCCACCCTAAGAACGAAACTTCCACCTAATGTCCATCATGTGGAAGGTCAGCTGACTGTTAGCACAGCATCCGTCTGTGACCCGCTGACACACAGGCCTGCTGAAGCACAGTGTGGGCCTTTGTCCAATGACTTCAACATCTGCTCTCACACCCAGCCACTCGCTCGCCCTCCAACACGCGCACACACACACACACACACTTCCTATTCTGAGTCATTTAGTGACCATCACTGTTTATACAACCATCAGAGGATGATGAGAGCAAAGCAGTTTACTGAAATGCTCTTCTAAACTTAAACCTTTTGGAACATGATATTTTAACATGCCATCTGGGTCATAATGACCGTAACACTGTGGCCTGGTCACAATTAAGCATTTTTTTCTCTGTATGCCCTGACAGTTGAGATTCTGTGCAAGGCAACAAAGTATGATTGTGAAATTGTATAATATTTTACTTGCACAGAGAAAGTCATAGTAAAGATGATATAAATATGGCTAAATTGAAAATAATAATAATAACAACATGAAATATAAAGTAAGGAATTAAGTAAATCTAACGTTAAGTAAATAATACAGTAAATCTAACACTGGTAAAGCTTTACAAATATAATTAATGTGTTTAACTTAGACACTGCTAATGAGTTTAAAAAATAATTGCAAAAAATACAATCTTTGTCATGTGATACGTGGCTAAAAATAGGTCTTTACATTTTTCTTTCTTTTTTTATTTTTTGGTATTTTTGTATATAAATATTCGACTCGTTCTAGAATTAAAGGTACATTCTGTCAAGGTTTGGGTAAAGGGAAAAGACGAGGACTCCAGAATGCAAGAAATGAGATGTAATTTTTAATAAACAAAAATAAACAAACAGAAATGACCCCATAGGGGAAAAAACATCACCAAACTGGGCTGGCAAGGCAGGACTAGACACTGGACAGGATGACTCCAACACATTCAGTGAAATACAATGAACTGGCACAGGACAGCAGACATGAGGAGAATATAAAGCAGAAATAATTAAACAACAGGTGAACATGATCAACTAATAATGGGTTAAAAAGGAGGGTGGGTCTAGACAATAGACGGGAGAGCACATGACACAAGAAAACACCACAAGCCATGCGCTCACATAAAACGGGACAAGAACACGCAGCCAATGAAAGAACTCATTAACGCGTGCTCAAAACAGACAACAGAAACACGCGGCCACTATGTAAACACAGGGCCACGTGCTTAGACAAACACAAGACACAAGCACACGATAAAATGAAAACATCTTACCGTGTGCTCACACATATGCAACGCGCATGTTTCATCTCTGCGCCATCCAAAACCGAAAACAACTAGACGGAGACGCTGAGAATGAAACAGCGCAATGCCGACAGAACAAACAAACACCAGGACGAGAGCGCGCAATCGCGAACACGCCCAGACCTCAAGCGGAAGCGCACAATTGGCACTCATACAGAGACACAATTACAACACACAGGACTAGAAAAAGCTAGTGTCTGGACACTGCCACTAAAACAAGAATTTACAAGAATGGAGTGGCAGAACCCTGATACATTAATGCATTTTTCATTCAATTTCCTTGAACTGGAATGATATACTGCACAAGAGATGTATCATTTTCGTTATTAATGTTTGTTTTGTCAAATCTGTTATTAATGTAAAATAATGCTTAATGCTTGGTGGGAAACATTTGATTCAGTTCATTATTGAAGTGTAACTTAATGCCAAACCTTTCAAACCATAACAGAGTAGACAATAACAGAATTGACTTTTTCCACCATGCTGTGCTTTATCTCTAGACGTTAACATCAAACTAGATACCACATGGCATGTCTAAAACAGAATTTGATGTATTTCCATCATACTTCTGTTTTTAAAAAGCGAATGAAAGATTCATTGAAATATCACGATAAGAGACTTGACATAATTCATCTGCTGTTATGCTGATGATACACATGCTAACTTTTTAAACAGCGTCGCTTGACTGAAAATGCATGTTGCCCTAATTAGTTGCCCCGTGTCTCACTTGGTTGCTCATTGCCTGGCAGCATTGCTCTAAAAGTTGCCCATCAGTATTGGTGTCTCCTAAACATTTTGTACAAATTAATGAGAAGGGAATAACCACATGCTCCAGTGCCATGCTTCAGTGCCAGAGTTTCTTACCAGAAGAAATGACATCACTTAAATCAAGTCCCATCCTTTTTCTTTCAGTGCTTTAAAGGTTGTCATGCTTTTTTAGCACCCATGGAACAGAGTTGACCAAAACATAGGTCAGAACATACACAACTTTCCATTTATATAACTGAAACCGCAAATAATACAGAAAATAGTTGTCTAAAGCAAATGTTTAGTTGACTTCATCGAGTAAACTCACAAACAAGATGAATATTTGACATGAAAACTCACTGTAATGCTACAGTATGTTAATATTCATTCATTTATTTTGGCTTAGTCCCTTTATTAATCTGGGGTCGCCACAGCGGAACGAACCGTTAACTTATCCATCATATGTTTTACACAGCGGATGCCCTTCCAGCTGCAACCCATCACTGGGAAACACCACTCTCATTGACACACATACTCTACGGACAGTTTGGTCACACTTTATTTTGATGGTCCATTTGTTGAATTTAATTTACATTGCATCTACATGCCAACTTATTCTCATAAGATTATAAGTAGACCGTTAGGTTGGGGTTAGTGTAGGTCGACATGTACTTACAAGTTGACATGTCAGTTAAATGTCTGTTGAAGAACTGTTAAATGTCAGTATCAACAGATATTAAGCACACAGTCTATGCTAAAATGGACCATCAAAATAAAGTATTACCGACAATTTAGCTCACCTAGTTCAGCTATAGCACATCTTTAGACTTGTGGGGGAAACTGGAACACCTGGAGGAAACCCACGCGAACATGGGGAGAACATGCAATGGTCGCTCGAATCAGCGACCTTCTTGCTGTGCGGCAACAGCGCTACCCCTCGTGTCGCCCTAAGTTAACATTTTCAAGACAAAATGGCCCTAAATATATATACTTTTTTTTTTTAACTGGTGGCTTGAAATAATTTTGTGTTATTTGGGACATTCTAGAACCAGAAACGTACATTATTTGTCCTAGAAAAACAAAACATAAATACACTGAATAAAATTTCTAAAATGGACTGATGGTTGATTTATTTGAGTTGTTCTGTAAAGCAATATGTCATTCATTTGCTTCTCAGATTTTTGTTCTTTATTAAAAACACTTTACAAATTTACAAACCCTGTCATCGTCCTTGACCTAAGCCCAACTGAACCTACAGCTTTAATAGTTATTTAGGGAAAAATACCAAATTTAAGCTGTTATTATTCACATCAATTGATTAAAAGCATGAAATTATGAATAAATTCTACGAATAAATTCACATTTGCTTTAAATTAAACATAAGATGCAATACACCTTTAAGGCTATGACTCAGAGGAAGTGACAGCATTTGACAGAGGAGAGGCTGACTGATCAAGGGTGCATTCTATCATTGAACTGTATGATTTTATGCTTGTTTTTCTAAGATTTTTTTTTTGAGGAGGACAAACGTATAGGTCAAGCTCTATCACAGTGAAAATGTACACAGCAAAAAGTTCACTGTACATTTAACTCAATTTGAGTTTAACTTAACACTCCTTGGGTGTACATATGACTCCCTCCATTTTGGAGTTAAAATAACACTTTCTAAAGTGTAGAATTTGTACATTACTCACAGAGTTCATTTTAACACTGTACGAGTTTATTCTTACATCAAACTGCAGTGTGTGTTACCCTTCAAAGTGTTAATATATTACCTTTTTTCCTTCATTATTAACTGGAGTGTGTGATACCAACAGTGATCAAATA
This sequence comes from Danio albolineatus, assembly GCA_903798035.1. NCBI lineage: Eukaryota > Metazoa > Chordata > Actinopteri > Cypriniformes > Danionidae > Danio > Danio albolineatus. The sequence continues at coordinate 3,677,836 of CAIGQQ010038941.1, read as the reverse complement.
TGTTGAAAACAGTTTTAATTTATTAAATGCTCATTAATCTTTTCAGAAATAAATTCAATGCATTCAACTCTTTGCATTTTAAAATGCAACAAGACATGTTTCAAGTTTAGGTAAAACACACTGGTTTGATCACTGTTTGTCCGAAAGAACTGGTTCGAGTAAAAAAAACTGAACTTCCCATTACTTCCCAAAAACTCTTAGGGTGCTTTCACACTAGCACTTTTGGTCCGCACCCGGGTTCTTTGACATCATAGTACGGTACACTTAGCTAGTGTGAACACGTCTTCTGAACTCGGGTGCGCACCCGTGAACCGTACCCGAGTCCGCCTGAAAGAGGTGGTCTGCGGTACAGTTCATGTGAACTCTGGTACGGTTCACTTGTAGTATGAATGCAATCGTACCAAAAGCCAGAAGTGAACCGCCAACAGTACAGCAAACTATAGTTTTTATAACGTTCATTCGTGTGTGTGTGTGTGTGTGTGTGTGTGTGTGTGTGTGTGTGTGTGAGTGTGTGTGTGTCTGAGTATCACGTACTGTACCTTGCTGACAAGTGCGACTGAGCCAGGGCAAACACAGTGATAATGTCTGCTTGTCTCCTCCAATAACAGCTTGGACATCGCGTGATGTTCTGAACATGTATAATATGTTTGCGGCAGATAGACGCGACCTGCTTTCTGTTTGTTCTAAACCAATAGGTTCAGTAAAAGCGAAACGACCTCGATGTGCGGATGTCTTTCCATTTTGGCGCTTTGCTTTTGTGTACGTCGCCTGGCAACAGACTAATTGATCATCTGATTGATGACGCAAATGTACCGGGGTTCAGAAGAAAAAAAGACAGTGTGAACACAAACCAACCAAGCAGGTGGCAAGGGGGGACAATCGAACTTGGGTACGGTCCAGGCAATTGAACCAAGTGTGAAAGCACCCTTAAATATATGCTCTTTCACACTTATGGTTTTAACACTGAACAACAACAAAAAAAATCACACTGTATATTTAACACTGGAATTTTCGCTGTGTATGTTTCTGGTAGAATCTCCTATTTTTTAAAATAGTTTCTTTAAAGTTTAATTTTTGAAAAAATGAAATAGGTTTGTCTTGGAGATGCAAAATGTACACACATTTCAGGAATCAGAATTTTATAATAAAACTTTTTTAGCACTTAGTTCCTTAAATCAGTCTCTGCTGACTCATCCATTTGGTGTTTAATATTCATGAGGAGTTCAATTTGTCTTCAGTGTTTGGGCTGGATCGTGACATTGCAGAAACCGAGACCAAATAACTGAGTAAAAGCCCAGTGTTGCTTTGTTACATCTGGTTAAAAAAGTTGTGCCATATCAGGTCAGAATTCATGTTTCAGACGCTCTTTCCAGTCATCTATCTTCTCCTCCCGTCTAGATGCTGATGTTTGTTTACACTGCCTCACTGTCTCCGTGTACTGTAGCAACAGGTCATCTGAGTGCCATTGTGTCAGCTCTTCTGCCCAATTTAAACAGCTCAAATCGGATTACTTTAGCCGGTGGTATGGGACAGGGCCAAACTCTGAGCTCACCCTCTTCACGGCGGAGAAAAGGCCTTATTGTATCTTCATATCGACCACTATAAAGATTCCGCTGAATTTCCTTTAGCAGAGAGACAGCGGCGTGGGCCGAGGGCAGATGAGAAGATACAGCAAGAAATATGGGCTGCGCTAAATGTCTGCGTTCAGCAGAAGCAAATCTTCAGATTTATTTGATACCAATCCCCACGCTCAATAAGATAAATTGCAATAGGAAACCATTTATCTGAAAGCGTCTGACATTGCGCTACAGAAATAACAGCAGTAACCACATGCGTTCAGCAACTTGGGTTTGTGACTAGGGAACCAGTTTAGCACAGTTTAGAGAAGATGTGTATGTTGTTGTGTACATTAAAGAAATGTGACAATCAATCAGTCAGCTTTCACACCTGCTTCCTTTATGTCAACTGAATCGCACTCAAAGTTTGCTTCGCCTTTTGGATTGTTTCATAGGGGCAGGTGTGAATGTGGCAGTTGCACTCAGGTGTAAACCAAGCAAACGTACCTAGATCTGCTAAAACCTGAGAATGGTTGATTTGTGTTGAGATTCTGATCCCAGCTCAAGCAGACCCAAACGTACTGTGCATTGTTTAATTAAACCAGTTGCCATATGTGCTATGCATTCTGAGATGAGGACAAGTTTGTTGACCGTTTACGTTTTAGTAATTTAGCCCCATGGCTGGTCACAGACAGAACTATGATTGCGAGGTTATGCGAAGCCTGATAGAAATGTGGTCTTATTGACGTTTCATGTTGGGAATTTTCTTGCAGGTTAATTCTGACCAATAAAAAGGCAGTTCTGGATATTTGTTCAGAGATGCATCTAAATAATGAATCCTCTGGATGTTGTCATGTGAATGTGTTTTGGTTTGTTTCAACTGGTTCGGTCCAGAGCAATCAAAGAGGGTGAAAAGCAGCCAAAATGACTGAAAACTGCTTCAATGTATAGTTATTTTTTTAGTACCAGAGGCCTGGTTGTTACCTAAAGGGACACTAAGGGCCCTATCATACCCCCGGCGCAATAAGGAGCAAGATGTGTTTGATGTGATGTGTTACTATTTATAAACCAACACAACCCTAATTTTCTCTTTTTACGGCTCGTTGTTTACAGTAAATAGTAAATCTAATTGCGCCGCTTTGTGGACTCATGGGTGTTCCGGTGTAGAAAGGAGGTGTGTTGAGGCGCGTTGTTGGCACGTTGTTATTTTGAGGAACTAAAATAGACTGAGCAATAGACCAGCTGAAACATAGTCTAAAGTCCAGCGCAGAGCTGTGCACCTTAAACACCTTCACATAGCTTGATACACACAGGATGTACAGCACTATGCAGATATCTTTACAAATGAAAAAAAAAAAATTAAAGGATTAAAATATTATAAAAAGTATTATTTTCTACATAAATATAAAAACCACTGCCTCCATGCCCTCTTCATTTTGGGGGGCTTTTTTTCAGTTTATTCATGACTATTTGGATTTGTATAATGTTAGTATTATAAGCATTATTAATTATTTGCATATTTATATTTGTAAGCAAGCTTGGATTTGTCCACCTGTCGGATTGTGGACCAAATGGGGCATAGGACGTGTGTTTGGATATAACTCAGTTGTTCAACACTTCATTATTGTTCATTTATTCTTTTGCTGGAAATTAGAACTGAATTTAGAACTAGTTTTGAAAAAATCTTTGCGCTTAACAAACTAAATTAAATATGTAGGCTGATGGATGTCTTCAGTGGTGTGCATACATGTACAACACTGTTTCCTTACTCCACGAAAGAAAAAGGAGTGAAATAAAGAGAAAGAGAAAGTAAAGAGGCCGAATGGAGGAGGCTCGTTCTTTATCCTTGCGCTGCAGATGGTCTGTTTAACTGTTTTCTCTCTTGTGAATCGTTCAGTTTTTCCACTTACAAAGTCTGTCATGTAAATAGCACCATGGCACAACGCAGCTGACTCTTAAAGGGAATGGGAGATAAGACTCTGATTGGCTTAATGCACGTTATTCTCAAAACACACCCATAACTCATTAAAGAGCCCATATGGTGGGTTGAGAACGGTTAAATTTCACTTTTTGAAGTCCCAAACAACAGGATGATATGTATGCAAGGTTAAAAAACACTTTCGATGTCTTATAATATCTATTTATTTTTACCTCATTTTCCCACCGACTCCCATATGAATCGTCTGAGCGAGTCTTTTTCCCCAAGCACCTCCTTTCCGTGACGCTACCACATCACGTCACCACGTCACATCCTTTATGTGTCAGCAGCCCAATGCCAGAACATATTGAAAACAAATCACTGCAGTTGTACAACAGCGTATTGCTATATTCTTCATCATAACAACAAACATTCAGTAATAATGAACACATCATGGACTATTGTAAGCCAACAAATAGTTTCATTCGGCAGTAAGCTAAATGGCTACCGCTACATGCTGCACGGAGCAAACACAATACAGACAACTACATCCATATTTACCGTGTAACAGTCAACAAGACTGGAAGAACACGCAGGTCCAAATAAACTGGGTATTGATCCATCCTTTAACAACAACCGTGCAACAAATCCCGCGTCGTAAGCTGGTAGATTTGTGTAGCTCTCTTCAGAGAGATGACGTGATTACAGCACCGTGTTGGGAGTGTAATTCTCAGGTATTTTACGAAAAAAAACCTCAACCACTCCAGGTAGGGAAAAGAGGTTTCCAGGTAGGGAAAATAACACAGCTTTTCCCTCGCACTTCAGAGCATAGCGTCTGTGGGTCATGATTTAACCGGAATGCCGATAAGTTCAGTAAAGTTAGCAGAAGTCGTGTTTTCCGGATCAATAACTCATGACCGAAACATTGTTCCTACACAAATAGCACCTCTTTTCAACCGTCGCAATGTATACAATCACCTACAACCTTATTTTCCTAAAAATGAGCTTTGCCTACGCGCTGGACGCATTATATTAAACTCTGTGTGCAGGCGGCTGAGAGACCGGTCCTTAGGGACCGTCTACAAAGAGCAAAACGTGAAAACCAATACTACCAAAGCTGTCAACAACTTCTCTCTAAATCTTTATACTGCCATCAAACAGTATAAAGATTTACTTAGATATTACTCAGATCACACGTCACTGCTGTCCCACTGGTTATGCTACAACACTTACTGCAATACAGTGCTTGTTGTCTTCCACTTTTTCTTCCTGTCTGTGGGCGGGCCGGGCAGTTCAATTTTCCCGGGTTTGCGCGCGCAACTAGTATGTTTTGCGTTGACGTCAAGTCGAAACGGCTAAAGACTCGTTCTAATAACGATTCATTTAAACAACAATGAGTCGACTCTTTTATATATGAATCAATCGTTTTAAACACTTTGCACTTTCAGATTTAAGCCTTAGCTGGACATTTCACTTTACTTAGAGCTGTGTAACACACTGCATGGAAGGTCATTTTCAAAAATCCATAATATGGGCTCTTTAAGAGAATAAGCACAACTTTGTTAGACCATGCACTGCGGCACAAACTGTATTTTTCTGTCCTTAAAATAGCAAAAGTGGATTCAGACACGTCCCTAATGCTTTTTCGCCATGTGCTTTACACTTTGTGCCAAGATCATTAAAATACAGCCCTGAGGTACAGCGTGCACACTACTAAATATTTTTGTGTTGCATCACTGATCTTAGATTAAACGTAACGCTATGCTCCAACTAAATATTTACGGCAGCCTCTACCAGTGTATAATGTTAGAAAAGAGATGACAATGATATTAGTTTATACTGAGGTGCTTGTAGCCTTAATTTCTCCCAAATATCACTTTTTTTTGTTTGTGAAAGAATAGTTTTAATTTCTTTTCATTGTTATGTTCATTTTATCCATCAATTAAAATAGGAATTTCTTCATGACTAAGTTTTTCTCCCTGTTGTTTTCCCTTTCATGTGCAGGCTACAATCATTTCAAGTTAAATTTTTTGATAACTTAATATGTATTTTGTGTGCATTCACGGCTCTGTTATAGTGGCTGACTGTATTTATGTATAGGTCATTTATTATCAATTTTTTTGTTTTGTTTTTTTTTGTTTTTGGAGCAACAATTATAAACAAAGAATATGAAAGCAGTTTAATGATTTAAATGCTTCTCATTAGATATTACGTCATTCAATGCCACTATGTGTTACTTAATGGAGAGTTTACGACACTAAATACATTCTACCTTAGGAACTTGTGGTGCAACCAGAGCAAGAACCAATTTAGTTACAGACTGGCTGTGGACTTTACATTTTAGTTCAAGCAATAGCTTATGAACAGCTGGTGCAGTCCTACCCAGACCTACAGTCAGGACTACAACATCAGTCTGTCAGTCAGTCTGGAAGGATTAAAAATAGAAACTTATCAGAATTAGCAAATGACTTTCACCAGACTGTGAATATCCGCAAAAGCTCAAAACGAGTCTTTCTGCGGCCGTATTATGAATGTGTTGAATATTACTGTTCTGTAGGGAATACCAAGTGAAAATTATCTGGAGGAGCCCAAAAGGGCTCTTTCCACTTCTTGAAACGGTTTTAGATCATTTGAATTGAACAAACCAGAAGTTTGAAACCCATAATTTAAAAGGCAGTAGGCCCATTCAGGCAAAAGATGGATTAAATTAGAATGGGGAATTGTAAAATTGTAATGGTCTATGTAAAATATTGGTTTCATAACCTCATTTGCTTGCATTGGTCAAAAACAACAAAAGCAATAACTAAATGAAATTAAAGGCTGTCGTATATTATGAGGCCTACTGAATGTCAAACACACTTACTAAACAGCATGTTTTTGCTTCCACCAGAAAGGGACATTTACAGCATGATATAATAACAGTTATTCTGAGCCTTTACAAGCACCCAAGGTTTATATTGCATCTTGTACAAAAGGGCATAATAGGACTCATTTAAAGGGGAGCTATTATGCAAAAATCCCTTTTATAAGGGCTTTAAACACTGCTGTGTGACAAGAATGTGTGGATATAGCCAGCTTCTAATGATAAAAAAGAAAAAAAAACAGTCTGCAGAAACACTTTGATATTGTCCCTTTGTACATGTCATCAAAGGGGGAAAGCCTCACTCATTAGTGACAATCTAGACAGTCCTGAGTGAGAAGCAGCCGCCCACCATTGGAGTTTTTACACCGTACCTGCTAAAGATAATGTTGGCGACTATAGAGGCATTATAAATGTGGAGTTTAATGCTGTGTTCACACCAGATGCGGAAGAAGCATCAAGTGCGAGTGATTTACATGTTAAGTCAGTGCAAAGACACAAATAGACATCCTGTGGATATTCACAAATGAAGCGGTGTGAATTGAGCGTTTTGCGCGATTGACATGTGTATCACGGGTTTCGCGTGAAACGCCCAAGTTCGAAAATCTGAACTTCAGCGGACATTAATCAATCAGTAGCTTGCTCTTGTGTGGGTGTGATTATAACGTATCGCTTGTTGTTGGTGTCCCGGGGGAAAATCCACCTGCCGACACTAACAACAGTTCATCAAACTGAGCTTGGCTCAGTTAGTAGCACCGCTTAAAGCATCCATCATCCAGGTTAAGTTTCTGGAGGAGTTTATGAACTCATAGATCTTGGTGCACCTCTGAAAGGATCTAGTGGACTCAGATACGGCTCCAAACGAATCGATGCTGTTTTTCAACTTTCATAAAGCACATAAACACAGTTATTTACCCTATAAAATCCATATTATAGCCATTTAGCAATGAAGTCATAGACCAGGCCATAGACAGAAGCCCTGCCCATCACGCAAATCTGCATCTGTTGTGAAGTGAATTTGACGCACAATTGAAGCACATTTGTACGCGTGAATGAAGCGAGTAAGCTCAAAATGTTCACGCGTCTATTTACATGCGGATAGCGCGATTTATCCGTGCTTGCCGCGTCTGGTGTGAACACAGCATAAGGATGCACAAATGAACACTCTAATCTCCACAGACCGCCTTCTTCTGTGACACGTTTTGACATTTTCAGTTTTTCACAGAGATGGTGTTAGTCCTGTTTTGAATATGCTGAAGCAAAGGCATTTGTAGCTCCGCCTTCTTTTGAGAAAAGGGCTGGCACCATAATCTCATTTGAATTTAAAGTAACAGTCAGCAAAACTGCATAAATCGGATCAAAGCCTGAAAGAGGCAGTTTCAGATAGTTATAATAGATTATTTGTGTGGTATTTTTAGCTGAAACTGCACATACACACTCTAGGGAAATCAGAGACTTGTTTTACAACTTGTAAAAAGGGGCTTAATAGGTCCCCTTTAAATATACACTGAGCATTTTGGTGGACTTCTGAGACTGGTATGCATTTGTTATCGATTCTTTATGTTAATTGTCACCATCTTGTTGCAGGATTTCTAAAAACATCCCCACCACTAAAGATGTGGAGCCTCTGCTGGAGATTGATGGCGATATCCGTAGTTTTGAGGTGTTTCTCTCTTCGCACACCCCTGTTCTCACCGCTCGGGATGTGGAAATGTTCCTGCCGTGTACTGTCAACCTGGATCCCAAACTGAGGGAGATCATCGCAGGTACAAACCCACACAAACACAACTGTCTAGCAG
>CAIGQQ010038941.1:3649729-3664092 GCA_903798035.1 Danio albolineatus | reverse complement strand
TAATAATAATAATAATAATAATAATAATAATAATAATAATAATAATAATAACAATAATAACAATAATGAATAACAACTTTTTGAAAACGAGTTGTTATGTCGAGATCACGAGATAATTAAGTCGTGATCACAACATACCAAGAGAAAAAAAAAATATTTCAATGCATGGCCTCTTAGGACTTCCGTAGTTTACACATACACACGCACACACACATAAACACTATATATGTACCCATGGTATACACTATATACATATAAGTATATGTGTATACTAGGCAACTGTTGATCTCAATATTTCCTAAATCTCAAAAGAGAAAAGATGCTGATGTTTTGGATCTGTATGTTTGTATTAGTTTTACTATAATCCTGCATTAAGAGCAGTTGTTTGTATAATAGAGGAAATAGATTGGTTTATTTAGTTAAAAAAATAATCATAATGTGAAAAATAATGTTTTATGTACCAATGCATTACGGAGCCATGCATTTGTTATCATGCAGTATGTGCAGTATGCACTGATTTTATTAGATGACCCAGATCAGACAGTACAAAAAAAGGACATCCCTAATTGTAATCTTTGTGATTTCTGACCAGTTATGTCAAGAGAGCATAAAAACACTCTTTCAAAAAAACATTTCAAATTCTGATGGACTTCTGAAACTTCAGAAATTACAGCAACATTTGGAAAACTTTCCATAATTCATGCCAAGCATATGTCAGTCTTTGTCCCCGTCCGTACTAAATGCCCATACTAAAGGTTTGTGTTCTGTAAGTGTCTCTTATCCTCTGGTTCTTCCTCTTCCATCCCCACTGTCTCCTTTCATCAGGATGTAATCAGAGAGGACTCCAGTGAGGGTCTTCCCTCTCCTACATCCCCTTCTATGGTAACTTTAGCAGTGTGTATGTATGTGTTCGTATCTGTGCGTAAAAGCTGCAGTGAAGGCCTTTATTGCCTGCAAACACACACACACATATACACTTATGATGCTGGTGGCATGCTACATTTATTTGGCTGTCCCGTTTCTGTCTGCCCTGCTTAAAATCTAAAGCTTGATGTGAAGACTGATCTTGTGAACAAATCTCAAGCGTTCAGACATCCAATTGCTGGGCCTCAGCTTCTCTATTTTCTTTTTATTTGATATATTCAGCGCATGTTTGAATTAAGTGCATTACAAAATCAATTGGTTAAAAAGTGCAGTGACTGAAGTTGCATCTCAATGAAGTGTGTGTCGAGAAATAGAGTTTTTTAAAAGAGGGGTCTGTAGTCATACCATAGACAGAGGGACCCACAAAGGTTCCACAAAGAACCTTTCAGTGAGTAGTGAACATTTTGTTACTTAAAATGAGTCATTTAAAACTTTATGTGTCACATGCAGAGTCATACACAGCATGATATGCAGTAAAATGCTTACACAAACACTCATGGTCTTAAAATTTTAACAATAACAAAAAACATAATAACAATAAGAATTGAAATTATGGAAGTTATGCAATAGAAAATAAAAGCAAACATCAAATATTTAAAGACGGTGACAGTGGCGCTGTAGGTATCGATGTCGCCTAACAGCAAGAAGGTCGCTGGTTCAAGCCTCAATTGGGTCAGTTGGCATTTTTGTGTGGAATTTGCATGTTCTCCCCGTGTTCGTGTGGGTTTCCTCTGGGTGCTCCAATTTTCCTCACAGTCCAAAGACATGCGGTACAGGTGAATTGGATCAGCTAAATTGGTCCTTGTGAATGTGTGTGTAAATGAGAGCGTGTGGGTGTTTCCCAGTGATGGGTTGCAGCTGGAAGGGCGTCCTGTGTAAAACACATGCTGGATAAGTTGGTGGTTCATTCCTCTGTGGCGACCCTGATTAATAAAGGGACTAAGCTGAAAAGAAAATGAATGAATGAAAGAGTAGTTATAGAATAGTTGTTTTTTTATGGTATTAAGAACCTTTTTCAACTATAACGAGCATTTCATTTTGAAAGCAGATTCCTGTGAATGTTAGTTCACACACACAAAAAAATTAAGTTCTGTCATCATTTGCTCATTCTACACTTTCTTTTCTTCCATTGAACACAAAGGAAGATATTTTAAAGAGCGTCTACAATAGTTCTTTTTATTTATTTTTTTGCTCCTACTATGGATGTCAATGGCTGTTTTTTATAACTGATCAGAATGTCTTGTTTTGTGTTCAACAAAAGAAAGAAATTCATAAAAGTTCAGAACCAAGTGGGTGTAAGTGAATGAAGATATTGTAAAGGAACTATTGATGCTGATAAAAATATTTTATTTGAAAGTTGAAAAGGTTCTTTATTTGGAAGAACCTTTACCTATATTCAGTAGCGGTTCTAGACCATAGTAACTAGGCGGGCAGGGGCCACTTGTACTTTTAGGGGGCACACTTTAACATACATCACAAACTACTTAAACAATTTTTCAAAGTCATTTTTTCATGCACCACTCTGCAGTCTTCATAAAAAGCTAATTAAATGACTTCAACTTACAATAATCGTTCATGTTAACTTATTTGACAGTTTGTACTGTAGTAGGATAACACATTTTTAACATCAAGTACATCAAGGCACATTTTTCCACCTGTAAACTTTAACAGATACAGTTGAAGTAAATGTGTTTGCCCTCCCGTTAATTTAAAATAATCTTTAACAAACCATGGAAATTTTCACAGTATTTACTATAAAACAAATATAATTCTTCTGGAGTCATAATAAGTATTATTTCTTATAGCTTGTCTTGAATAAAAAGCCGTTTTTGATATTTTAAAAAACTATTTTAAGGTCTTATTATCCTCCTTAAGAAATATTTACTGTATATTTTTTGATTGTCTTCACAACAAACCAGTTATACAATAACTTGACTAATTATTCGAACTTTCCTAGTTAACATAACCTTACAACTATGTTGCATAATATCTAGTAATAATATTATACACTAACTGTTATACACAAAAATATAAAAAATAACTGTCACCATGTGAAAGACAAAAAAGTAGTTATTAGAAATTAGTTAGTTAAACTATTATGTTTAAAAAGGTGTTGTAAATTATGTGTTTGAAGACTCCTGCTGTATGTCACTACTGAAAACAAAATGAATGAAGGCAAAGCTAAACAAGTTGAATATTACTTTCACATGAGTGTGGCTGAAAACTAAATTTTATCAATGTGTTACATCTGTTCTCCGGTACTTGCCGACTGTTTGTAAATTCAAGACTGCATTTCCTAATGTAAAACTATGTACACACAATTTCTGATTAATAATAGCCTAAGCATAGCTGAGGACATCCTATATTAAAAGTTTTAAAGTCGCTATTGAAAACAAAAGTCTAATATAATCAACAGTGGACATTTTGACGTTTTTTCACAACATGAACATGACTGAAGTTGAATCTTCTTATTACGTATGTCAATTTGGGGCTTAACGCCTGACGAATGTGTGAAACTGATATACGCAGCACCGTCTCTGACAAAAGTCAAGGGAAAGCAGTGAGAGCGAGTGTGCGTGACACGAGAGCGTGCAAGAGAGGCCTCAGTCATATCTTCACAGTCTGCCACCGATGGCTGCTTTCGCTTCTCTGTGGCGTTTTAGTTTTGACAAAAATACACGTCCAACTTTAGGAGGGCTAGAGGGGGGGCCAAGCACCCCCCCCCCCCCCCACTTATTATTTGTGTAAAGAATAGAACGTTTTCAATCTTGAAGATAAGATGATGTAAAACCAAGCACACATTTTTACATTTATTTGTCATTTTAAGATGTCCCATTCTGGTGTCAGCATCGAATACAATTGGCAATTATAATTTATATACATAAACATATTAAATGCAAGTGAGTTTTATCAAAATAAATAGCAAAATATGGGTAAAATAGATTCACATAAAAGTATTTATGTAAAAATGTTTAAAAGAAGACATCATGCTAAATTTCATTATATTTGAACATTTTATGTCTTATCTGACAAATGGGTTAATCCTAGTCGTTTGAAGCATTGTGGCGAAGAAAAAAGATTTAAAATGACAGTTAATTAGTATTTTTGAGCCTGCAATGAGATTTTTAAATAGAGTCTTTGAATGTCAAATGATCAAATGATTCTTGATGAATTGTTTTGATGTCTGAACCTCTGTGTTGGGGAAGATTCTCTGAAACTCTAGCTTAATTAGCTACGAGGTGCTCATCAGGTAAAGCTAAGCTAGTGTCAAACTACATTTCTATAACAGTAGTTACACTGTAAAAAATATCCGTATTTAGCATTTTTCCGTATTTTGTAATTCATGTTTTTATTTTACATTTTAAAATAACCTTTAAACCTTGAAAAGTTCAGAAAAATAACTTCTATTAACATTTTTAATAGTTTAAAGTGGTGTATTATCTGGGTTGGTGTTGGTGTACAAAACTTTAAGCCAAAACATTTTCTGTTATTTTACAGAATTATTTCTCCATATATTATTTCTTATACATTATGTTATTTCAAACTACTAAAAAGTAAATGAAAGTCACTTTTTTATATAATTGTAGAGTTAAATATTCTACATAAAAAGTCAACAGAGCAGAGATCGGAGAACGGAAAATATTTGTGAATGACAAAATGTCGAAACTGTTAATTAATCGATTTTTTTATTTATTTATTTATTTATTTTTTTACAATGTAACTACACTACAGTTTACTTTCCAAAAATAGCTGGAAATGATGAAGCTACTTTTTCGATAAAGTATTTTACAAAAATGTGAATAAATGTTGCAGTAAAATATTTGTTACTTAAAACAGTACAATGCAATTATGATCTCAAAGTGTAATATTTTATTGTATGTATGTCAAAAACTAGAAAGCCAAAGTAACAAATGACTAACTTCAGTTAAGCACACGGTAGCATTTTCTCAACAACAAAAAACTGACATTGAGCTCTATTTTGAAAAGAACCTTTATTGAATCCCTTGGATTCTATAATACTAGCGATGCTAGTGACATCCCCAAACATCAGCTCTGCCCTCATATTCTGCACCTCTGTCTTTGCCGGAGTCAGGCTCTGCCGCTGGATTTTCTCTCTTCGTTTTCTGCCCACCTTCCTTCAGCTCTGCTGTTTTGCTCTTTCATCATTTGATCCGCTCTCTGCTCTGTCCCCCCATCGCTGCTTTGTTCTGCATGGTGTGAAAGGCTGCTGCTATCAGAGTCTGGCTGGATTAGCATCAGCGGTGCTGGGACGGGGCGCTCAATGAGGCCGCTCTTATCAGCAGAGAGAGACGCTTCCTTCAGCGAGCACGTCTGTTTCCTCCTACCGCTAATTACACTCTTATCGGCCCGCTCGAAACACTCGCCCATCAGGGTGGAGCCGTTTTGGAATTAAACAACTTCTTCTTGTATTGGAGTCGTGAAAAGTCCTCTCCGTTTCAGATGTCTTAAAGTCTATTATATAAATTGATTCAAAGTCGAGTATAACTATAACACGTTTGAATCCGAATGCTAATCTAAATATAATTAATGAGTGTGGCGAGTACTTTTTTATATCCAGTTTCTGATTGGCTGCTATTTTTCAATTATTCTGAATTGAACAACTTGTGGGCTTGTAATCTCTCTTGCAGTTTTTCTGAGGTCTGTTATATAAATCGAATCAAAGTCAAGCTCGACTTGAACATCAGCTTGTTTGAATCTAAATGCAAATCAGTGTTTAGCAAACAGGTGAAAGCTGTTAGCCAATATTTATTCATAGGCTATTGTGGTTGGCTGCTGCTTTTCAAGTATTCTGAATTAAACAATTTATTTATTTTTGTCAAGGAGTCTAAAGTTCTCTCAGTTTTGGCTTTTTAAAGGTTTATTATATAAACTGATTCAAAGTCAAGCTCGACTATAACATCAACTTGATTGAATCTAAATTCAAATCGGCTTTTAGCAAGCAGGTGAAAAGTAGTAGCCAATATTCATATATTCATAGGCTATTTCTGATTGGCTGCTGCTTTTTAGGCATTCCGAATTAACCAACTTCTTGTCATGGAGTCGTGAAAAGTCCTCTCTGTTTCAGCTTTTAAGCTGTATTATGTCAGTTGAATCAAAGTGTAATTTTTGCTCATCATCTTGTTTAAATTTGAATGCAAATCAGGTTTAGCTAACTGGTGAAAAGTGTTAGTGAGAATAGCCAATATTTATTCATAGGTGGTTTCTGATTGGCCGATGCTTTTAAAGTATTCTGAATTATTAAACTTTTTTTTGTCATGGAGTGATGAAAAATCCTCTTTTTTTTCCTCTCAGGCTTTTTAAGGTCTGTTATATAAACTGATTCAAAGTCAAGCTCAACTTTTAAAGTGATAGTTCGCCCAAAAATGAAAATTGACTCCAGTCTTAGTTTCTTTCTTCTGTTGAAGATAACAAACAAACAAACAAAAAAACTGTAACCACTGACATCCTTGATAGATAAAACAAATACTATCAACACAGGCTCATTCTAAAAAGGTAGTCCTTTATGCATTTCAGGAGATCACGAAATATGTAGCCAGAAGTACAGTATGTATGGCTGCATTTCGTCATGGACAGCTTTCTCACTGTTAAAATAAAATAATGAACAGGGTGAGAATGTGGTAAATCTAAAATTGTGGTAAAAATCAGGTGAGGGCTTTTCTTTTTCTGGATTGCTTTTTAAAACTGTTGGATTGGTTTAGGGAAAGAAGGTGGGCGCTAGTCAATCAGTGCTTTTATAAAAACACTATTGCTTCAGTTTAGAGGAGGAGGAGGGTGGGTCAGTCAGTCAGTCAGTCAGTCGACAACAGCCTCTGGTGGATTTTCGCGAGAACAGCAGGCACGAATGGCACTTGCGAGAGAAATTTGAGATCTGAAAAAGCATACACAGCGTCCTCCGGTGGATTCTCAAAAACAAACCTGCAAAAAACATACCTCCTAGGACGTATTTGGCACTCTTCATAAAAATAATAGCGGTACGTTTTCAGAATGAACCTGGGTTGAATACTATGGAAATCAATGGCTACAGGTTTTTAGCTTTCTTCTAAACATCTCCCTTTCTATATAACAGAAGAAAGAAACTCTGACAGGTCTAGAACAAACGAAGGGAGAGTAAATGAAGACAGAATTTTATTTTTGGGTGAACCATCCCTTTAACATCGACTAGTTTGAGTCTGAATGTAAATCAGTTTTTAGCGAATAGGTGAATAGTATTAATGAATTAAGCGAATCATAGGCAGTTCCTGATTTGCTACTGCTTATCAGGTATTCTCATTTGAACAAGTTCTCCCTGTTTTAGCTTTAAACTACTGTTTATTATGTCATTTGAATCAAATCCGATTTTACCATCATCTTGTTTGTATCGGCAAATCAGGTTTTAGCAAATTGGAGGAAACTATTAGTGAGTATAGTCAATATTTATTCATAGGTTATTTCTGATTGGCTGCTGCTTTTCAAGTATTCTGGATTTAAAAAAAACAACAACTTTTTTTGTGTCGTGGAGTTGTGAAAATGCCTCTCTGTTTCGTTTTTTTGTGTCTGTTTTCCAAAAATGCCCATCTGAAGTTCTCTGTTTGATTGGCTTGATCAGATCATTACTGTGAAATCTGTGCAGGTTGGATGCTGTGAAATAGCATCTGTTATAAATGTCGTTGTGTGTATGCTTGATTCAATGATGACTGAAGCATGTGACCTAATCCCTTCTTCTTTCCTCTCGTCCTCTCTCCTCTGTCACTCCCAGATTAAATCTCAGCCCTTCAGAATGAAGCAGGTACAAACGTTTAAACCCTTCTGTTTTGTCATGTTTTACTGTGTCGTTTTCAGATCTCCTGCTCGTTTTGGCTTGCTTCGCTTAAAACCAGGACAAAATGAACAGCCAGTTCTGTCATTGTGAAATTTCTGTGGCCAAAAGTATGCGAACAATCGAAAATCACATGCTGTCCTGCTCCAGAATGTACTAAAAAGCACAATTACAACTTCTTGAATGTGTGCTATGTGGTTTAAGTGCTTTTAAACCAATTGATTAAAATTTCATTGAAATGACCGAGAAACTATACCTTGTTGACCTTTTAGACACATGCAGATGGAATTTGTCTTTGTAGAGAAAAAAAATTATAAATGTTCTGCACAGCATACTTTCCCCAACTCTGTAGTTAAAAAAAAATTATATATGTTTTTCTTTTTTTTTTTTGGAAGAACATTTTGTCAGCATGTTATTAAATAACAGCACAATACAAGTACACACTGTACTTCAGTCCCTCTCAGCTTCATTTTCATTCCTGTCAGAAATCAAATATAACTATATAATATAACTATTTTTAATTAAAGTCAAGTTAAACTTAGTTTAACAAGGCTTGTTTGAATTTGAATGTAAATCAGTGTTTAGTGAACAGAAAGTAATTGAAAGAGAAATGAAAAATCATACTAAAGTAAAAGTATCATTACTTGCCAAAAAGTCTATTCCATTTGAGTAAACATATCTGTTCTAAATTCTACTAAATATTAGCCCTTCTAAAAGTATGCTTAACGATATGTTAACACTAAACCCTGTCTAACAAGCTACGAGTGTCCAGCAGCGTGTGCCACAAACTGAGCTCACACAATACTAATAAGACACATGCAGTTTGTGCGTGTGTTTGAAATCGTAAAATTCTGTAGTGTGTTTAATTTAGTTTAAGGCCATTTGACAATTTTAGTCATCATACAGTAGGCATCTTCTTCTAATGAGTAGGACCATCTTCATCTTCTCATGAGTAGGAACAGACAGAATATTTTCTACCATTTCTGTGCAGAATTTTGTTAAAAATCTGCGGATTTATGCAGAATAATTTTGGGAGTATCATAACTACAACCTTAATATATGAAATAAAAAGTAATACCTTTTAAAATTTTATTTAATTTTTACAATGCAAATCCAATTACATCCACTTTATTTGGTAAACAAAGTAACTCTCATATAAAATCTCTACTAAAAGACAGAAAATATTACTTTACAAACTGTATTGTAAATAAATTATATGAATATTTTCCTATTACTCAATAATATTAGTGAAATTAATTTAAAAACTGAATAAATATAAATTTACACACATTTACACAAGTAAATAAACAGAATCATAAAAGCAGATTCCGTGTGGGCCTACTCATGAGTGACATGCTGTCTAAACAGTCTTAGGCCCCACTTACACTAAGTTTTAGTTTTAAAATTTTTAGAATAAAAACGATCTGCGTCCACACTGGCGTTTCACCTAGCGTTTCTGAAATGATCTCTGTTCACACTATACTGCTGAAAACGCACATCATGTGGCCACACACACTCTGGCATGCGCTAGAGTGTATGCAGAGGTCTGAGCTCCAGGCAGTCAGCGGGTGCTTTGAGCACAGCTCCCCAGGTGAGAGCAGCACAGTTTAGACGGTTCATCAAGGATCTACGGCTGGATTTCGTCCCGCTCATAACGTGATTTTTAATTAGTCTTGTCTCTATCTAACGACTCTTTGGTCTTTTGAATCTATTACTTATTCTTAGGTAACGTGTTTCGACTGAGCACAAAGATAAGTTAATATAATAATTTATATAACCACGTACACTGATTCTGCAGATTTGGCTGATTGCTTGCCTTTATTTCCTATATTGTATAGTCTAATTGTGTTATTGATTGCCATTATTGATTATCAAAACTAATATTCAGCAAAAGAGACTTTCATATTTTTCAATGAAAATAAAAGGAGGCAAGTTATGTTATAGACTCCGTTTTGTTATAAATATGCATACAGTGAAGATGACGGTCATATTAATATGTAGCTACACGATGCCACAACATTTTTGGTGTCTATTAAGTTGTTAATATCAAAATGAAAATAGACATAATCATGTTTTCATTTCATTGTTAAGATAATGAAACAATGTAGCCAGGATGATGCGGATGACATTATAAAGTACACCGTACCCTTTAAAGATTTACCCCACATGTCCTTGGGAGTTTGTTTTCCATATCAAACTTGCAAAGTCTGAACTTAAAAGGAAAGGATGCAAGACTGAACTTTGTGTACTTAATATTGAGAAAAAGCCCCAATCAGGTAGCGAATGTCAGCAGCCACCTCCCCATTTTCAGATGTCTCCATTTTCCAAAATGTCTCCAAAATGCTTTGTTTTTGGAGCTCAAGAACTCCAGGGTAGAGTGGACAAAGGGCGTAACCGTGGCAAAAGTTATGCATTTTAAAACCAAAACGTATTAGTGTAAACAGGGCCGTAGTCATTGTGTGTAACGATTTTGCATCTGTTCATTTATCGGTTCTAGTGCACTGTACGTTTGCTGCAGTTGTCTTGAGGTCATTATATCTGATGTGCTTTTTCTGTGTAATTTGATTGGATGAGAATCACTGGACTGAGATTGTGCTTAGCCAATCACTTTAGACAAGAAAAATAAACAATATTGTAGTTAAAAGTACCGATACAGAACTAAAAATGTAAAGTATAATTCCTGAGAAAAACTACTTGGTAATTTGAGTATTTGTAATTGTTTACTTCACTGCCAACAGAAGCTTATTAATTGTGAGTATAGTGAAAATGTATGTATAAGCTCTTTCTGATTGGCTTCTTATATATTTTTGTTCATTGTAAACATGCCTTCTGATGATGAAAAGGACTTGAGACAAATATTTTAGGTGAAAACAGTTGGTGTTGAGAATCAACAGCACACATTTGCAAAGGAAAAAAAATCATGATTTATGGACATTGTTTTATTTCTTTGGCTGCTCATGATAGTCATTGCTTTCCATGCAGGCTGTCTCAGATATAGATACAATGCTCAGTCATATTCCTAAGATGAACTCTCTTGTAATAATCATGTGAATACTGAGTGATTTATGGAGATAACTTATCAAATAGAGCAAGTCCATGTGAATTAAATTACCATAATACAGTCACTTTATTAGGTACAGCTCTACCAACCAATCACATGGCAACAACTCAAAACATTTAGGCATGTGGACTTGGTCATGATGATCTGCTGAAACTAAGAATCAGAGTGGGGAAGAAGGCGGTTTAAGTGACTTTGAATGTGCAATGGTTGTTGGTGCCACATGGGCTGGTCTGAGTATTTCAGAAGCTGATCCACACAAAACAATCTCTAGAGTTAGCACAGAAAAAGATCTGAAAAGAGGAAATAACAAGTGAGCATCAGTTAAAGGTTATACACAAATAACTACTTGTTAAAACAGATCTGCGGAAGATCATCTCTGAACACACAACAAATTAAACCTTGAAGCAGATGAGCTACAGCAGCAGAAGGGTCACCGCTGACACTACTGTTAGATAGCAGCAACATTCTGAGGTGCTGTTTACACTATGTTTGTTATAAAATGCTCATGTTTTCTTATTGTTATACCTGGCGTCTTCACTGCTTGGGCATCTTTGAAAAACAAAGTGCATAGAAAGAAAAAATATATATACTAAAGACCTCCATTTAGTTTGGAAGTGCTCCATTTCAATATAAACAGACCAAAACACAAACCTTTGAAGACGTTGGTGCAGCTATCAATGATTACTCGTGCCGAGTTCAGACTGCATGATTTTCAAAGTAGTCGTGTCACAAATGTTGTCATACTGCATGACTCTCATTCGTCGCTGCTTTGTTTACACTGCAAGATGGATTGGTGACAGAGGGTTTCACATTTCATGACTTTAAAATAGGAAGAATGGCTGATATCTACGTCTCACACCCAAACACATGCGAGAAGTGACATGGAAACAACGTGAAGCCACATAGTATATATTTTGCTATTAACTACATAATGAGAAAGAAGCCTGTGTACTCATTTTTAAAATGTACTTATTTTGCTCACCTAGGATTGAAGGGAATTAGCAAATTCTCCTCAACTTTTTTTTCTTTTTCGACCCAGTTGTGATATTGTTTAGATGACATGTCAAGCAGTCATGGGTGCTCCTGCCAAATTTACACAAGTCCTTTTAACTTCTCCCCCAGTGGATGCTGCTCTCTTATTGGCTGTTATTTTCAATCAGAGCACATTTCACACGGCATGATTTAAATTGTCGACAGCTCCAGATAATTAGCATGCCAAATTCTCACGGGCGTTGGCGACTCACCTGCGATTCTCTCAGATCGCATATTTAATAGTTCACACTTTGTGATTGTTATTCGTGTGAACAAGAACCGATGTGCCTGTGAGTTCAGGCATTTGGCGGCCATTTTTCTCAAAATCGGGGCTAAAATCATGCAGTCTGAACTCGGCATCAGGCTGATTGTCTAGACTATTGTGGTAGACAGCAAGAACTGATTCTGGCAAAATATAAGCTTGTCCGGTGAGAGCGAATGGTCGGGTATCATATGTTTTAGGTTGAATAGTGTGAATGGTGATTATGGACATTTTTTTTCTGAAACAAATAAAAAACTCCAGACTGGATGAAGAGCGTTTTCATTTCTAAAATGCATTTTTAAAATAAAAATGCATTAGACTAAACAGTATTGAAGGTCACAGTTCACACAAGCTCTCATCCAAACTGGACAATAGAAGAATGGTAAAAGTCTGCCTGGTCTGATAAGTCTTGATTTCTGCTCAACATTTGGATGATAGGCTCAAAATAGGGCATGTAGTCAGGTTGAATCTCACAGTTCAAGGAAAACAGGAGGTGGGAACCAGCAAACGTTATACCAACAGAAAGCAAACGTGCGGCAGCAGCTCCTTAGGGATGACTGCCACCTTAACAGAAACCATAACCAAACTTCTGTCGTCACTCCTCCTTTTATGCTTCTGGAGCTCCTCTCTGGGGGAATTGAGAACTTTACGGCACCCAGGTGATTGCTTCGTTCCTATGGCTCTCGGCCCCTGTGACATGGCATAAAAAACATGAATGCATAAATCCATCTAGCCATGTATCAACCATTCAGGCTGGTGGTAGTGAAATGGTATGAAAAAGGAGATTTTTAGGGACATTTTGGTATTTTTAGTACCAAACTGGGAATTGTTTAATCCGAACAGCATATCTGAGTATTGTTGCTGACCTTATTTGTCCCTTTATTGGACTTTTATATAATGGTTACTTCCAGCAGGACTGGATTGTTGAGCATGACAGTGATTTCACTAAACAGTTACCACATCCAGTAGAGCACCTTTAGGATGTGCTGGAGCAAGAAATATTCACATCACAGCTGAGCAGCCAACAAATCTGCAACAACTAAAGCATCTGCAATAACTATACTGGCATACATTTCATGTCAGCATAGAGGAAAATCTCAGATGAATCTTTCTAGCACCTTGTTAAATGTATGCTGCAAAGAACCAAGACTCTGTACTAGCAAGTTGCACCTAATATAGTGGATTTTGATCAGAATAAATATATTATCACTACAGAATTGTTTCGTTAGTTAAATGCTCTAACCACAATCATAGGTTTTTGGTCTAATGAGATCAGTGCACAGACCAAAGATTAACGATAGCAGCATAACAAACTGGGTCACCATTGACAAACAGAGCAATTTAAAGACTCACAGTGTCTCTGTTGATGACATCTACACATAAGTGTTTTAAATTAAACATGTATTTTACTCTCCGCAAACTCTTGTAATGATAGCTGCCATGCATGACTTCAGCAGGCAAACATTTTCATGTTGTATCACGCATTGTTTCTTCGCCCATATCTGCTCACTCTGTAATGGTGTTGGATTACTGCTTTGCCTTTTCTTGAGTTTACACCGCATGGCTTTGACCATACCGCATGCATGCTTTCCCAGAATGCACTGTGAAATGTTATTGAATATGTTATTGTATGTGCGTAGGGCTCTGGCTCGGTGGTCTCTAGTGGATCTCAGGTCCTGCTCAGTTCTCTGAGCATTGATGGAGTGTGTGAGAAGCTCAGACAGATCCAGGGCCTGGACTCGGGCATGCTGGAGCAGTACATCGGCACAATCAAAAAGGTACGTTTCCATTCAAAACGGTTGGCTTGTGAGTTTACTGCATTCCTAATAGAGAAGTTCACAATGACGATTTAGTTTATTGTCCCATTGCTTCGTTAAAACTTAAGATCCCAGATTCCATTACTTATTTGTCCTTTTCTTCATGAGTGGAAGAAAAGTAAATAACTGAATTCCATTTTCTCATTGTTTACAACAATTGTGGTCCAGCAATGTTACTTTTATTTATTTATTTATTTGTTTGTTTGTTCATTCGTTCGTTCGTTCGTCCGTTCGTTCGTTTATTTGAATAAGGATCTGTAGCTTTTTAAAAAATGTCTTTGATAGAGCCACATTTATTCTTACCAAGGTTTGTTTGTTTGTTTGTTTGTTTGTACATTCGTTCATTCGTTCATTTGCTCGTTCGTTCGTTCGTTTATTTATTTATTTATTTGAATAAGGATCAGTAGCTTTTTAAAAAATGTCTTTGATAGAGCCACATTTATTCTTACT
>CAIGQQ010038941.1:3605405-3649719 GCA_903798035.1 Danio albolineatus | reverse complement strand
TTTAAAAAATGTCTTTGATAGAGCCACATTTATTCTTACTAAGATTTGTTTTTAAAAGATAAAAAGAAACAAAGAAACAAACAAAAACATAATGTTTGTGAAATACAAAGAATTTGAAATAACTGTTATGTATTTATTTACTTTAAAATCTCACTTTCCATGTAATGGCAAAGCTGAATTTTCTACAATGAACAGGTGTATCTTTAAGGTGATGTAATTGATCAATTAAATGCATCCTTGCTACAGACAAGTTTTAATTTCTTTATTTACAAAACTATTTACTAACTATGAAATGTAAACCAGGCAAATATAACATCAATATCAACATTTGGCCATAACGCTTACTAGATGAAAGTTTTAACCTTTTTTCTCTGTTTGCCAACTCACAAAGAGATAAGCTATCCATAAAAATTAAGTTAAAATAATCAATCTATATATACAACTTTTTACAATAATTTGAGCCGATCATTTACATTTTCTTCCACATTTTTTTATTAATAATTTACACTGTTAAAATATTTATCTATAATTAATTATACTTTAAAGGGGTGGTCCAGAGTGTATTTTTACAGCTTGATTGTCTTTATGGGGTGCAAAGCAATGTGTGCTAACATACAGCTACTCTGCTAACATGAAAACGACTGTCATATTTTCTAGTTCCTCCAAAAGCCCGCCCTCAAGACGCTCTGATTGGTCAGCTAACATAATGTGCTGTGATACGCAGATCTGCTCCATGTCACCAGGAAGCGTCCTGCTATAACATTACAGCACATCTGGCCATGCCCCTTCGCTGCACGGGGTGTATGCTTGTAACTAAAATGGGCGATATCAATATTTTTGTTTCCGATCCGATACCAAGTATTTCAAGACAAGTATCATCGATATCGAAACCGATGCTTAAATAAAATATTTTTTAGTGCTTTTTTTTATGCTTATCTTTATTATTATTATTATTAGACACAAGATTTATTACATGATTTATTAAAATAACAGAACTATAATTAGCTAAATAGCACCATATATAACGAAAAATAATACACTGCACAATTGTTTAATTTTTAAAAAATCCCTTTAATGTCTTATTTAATGAAACAAATGATTGTCGACACTCTCCTTGAGCCTGTTTTTCTTTTACTGATCAAAATCTTTTGTTTTTGAAAAGTAAAATATAATAAAACAAATAGTCGCCTAACAAAAAAATCCTTGACAACAGTCAATAGACTGCCACTGTGTCACACAAAGCCTCATCATTATTAACTGTGGTAAAATAACTCAAGATTATACTTTGTTTACGTTCAGTCATGATGACCACAGCTCCACTCGAGTTTTACAATCTGCCCTGGTTTTATGTGGTATCTGTACTACTGTGCCATGAGCTAACGCTGTCCCATTAGCTGAGATACAGCAGAAGAATATTATAGTTCCCATTCATGTTCCCATTTAATTAAGTATTTATATAATATGTGGCGCTATAATTATCATGATATTCTAAAATCTCTGATCACTCAGTAAGAAAACCCCCCCAGAAAATATCGATACTTTTACTTAAGGATCGATCCTTTTGATACATTCCCAGTATCAAAAATATTGATAATTCAGGATCGATCAGCCCATCCCTACTTGTAACCTGAAGGGTTTAGGACATCATTAACCCGGATGCATTTTTAGTAGTCCCAAAATTTCATTTGCTGTAGGCTTTGCTAAGCTAATTCTGTAAAAGCCAATATCTCCCTTTGCATTAAACTTTGAGCGTCTTACATTCAGAGATGTTGTTTATGTTCACACAGCTACATTACACATCAACTAAAGTTTGAAATATGATATCGTAGTGGACCACCCATTTAAAACACATTTAATCTGTGTTTTCATATCTACCACATTCCCATTTCTTTTATCATTGTAGATCGAACACATCTTCAGGCAGCAAACAAAGTATATGAATTTTGTCTCCCAAAGCTGATGATCAGAATTTTCCCTGTTTAGTGTCCTGCTTTATATCATATTCATAGACGCGCACCAGTGTTTAGAAGAAAAGTGGAAAAACAAGACTAAGACATATGGGGTGTGGTAAATTAGCCCATGTTCGTCTATTGGAAAAGAGTAGTTTTATCAGCTCCATGTGGTTTCACAATGAGGCCTTTCTTTCCATTGGACAACATCTGAAGGAAAAGCAATGACATTTCTGATGCCTCCATTAGTCAACCTGCCAGCTGTGCCTCTTCAGCCTGCATACATAAACATCTTTATTGTGAACTAAGATTCAACCCTTGACACAAAAAAGTTTGTCAGCCATTTCTTTTTACATTGATCTCTGTCATCCCAAACATAGGCCAACGTGAACGGTCGGGTTCTGTCTCAATGCAACCTCGACGAACTGAAGAAGGAAATGAACATGAACTTTGGCGACTGGCATCTCTTCAGGTCAATGGTAAGACTTAACCCAACACGTTCGCATCAGATAGCGCTCGTCTTTCTGTTGGTGGTTTGTCATTTTTAGCGCACTGCTAATCTCCCTATAGTGAGGAAGGCTGGATGGGGTTGAAATAAGGAACACATGTAGCTGTGTTGATCAGATTTCCATTTGCGCTTATACAAACGAATGTTGTGTTGCCAGCAAGCAGGCAGCCATCTGGTCCAAGATGGCTGCTTTCTGGATGAAGGAGGGTTATTGTCAGTGGGAGCTCGGTGTCCACTTGAAGATCTGAATAGCTTGACGTTTACAAGAAAGTAGCATTCTTTGGGCTGGAAACAAGTCCAAATCTGAACGACTCGGGGCTAGTTGTGATATTGGCATGCCTTAAAGGTTTCACATAGTACTATGGCCATTCAGCGATTTCACATAAATGCCACAGTGAAGCATGTGATTTCTTTCTTTTTCTTTTTTTTCTTGTGTCCATGTTGCATAAAATTAAAGGCCTATTCAAATTGAACTCTCTTTTCCCTGAGGTTAGATAACATTCTTAGTTTACAAATACTTTTTTCTGTTTTAATTTTGCCCTGAGACAAGCACGTTTGTGATCTTTTCAATCTCAGCCTTAGTTAAAAAAATGGTGGAATAAATTGCCTACTGTGTTGTTTCATTTAATTTAGGGGTCCTCGGAGAAATCTAATCCTAGATAGATAGTGATTATGGACTGTTTGTGTTGTATTGTTTTAGTTTTGCTGTTTTGTTACTTGTTTTTGTACTTAATTTATGTAATAATATAATTATTTTTTACAAATTATAAGAAAAATTAAATTATTATTATTATTATTATTATTATTATTATTATTGTTATCATGGACATCACAGTGGCGCAGTGGGTAGCACAATCACCTCACAGCAAGAAGGTCACTGGTTCGAGCCCTGGCTGGGTCAGTTGGCATTTCTCTGTGGAGTTTACATGTTCTCCCCGTGTTTGTGTAGGTTTCGTCCGGGTGCTCCGATTTCCCCCACAGTCCAAAGGCATGCGCTATAGGTGAATTTAATAAGCTAAATTGGCCGTAGTGTAAGAGTCTGTGGGAATACTAGAGTGTGTGGGTGTTTCCCAGTGTTGGGTTGCGGCTGGAAGGGCATCCGCTGCATAAAACATATGCTGGATAAGTTGATGGTCCATTCTGCTGTGCCGAGCCCTGAATAACCAAGGGACTAAGCTGAAAACAAAATCAATGAATATTATTATCATCATCGTCATAATCATCGTCATATACAAGTTTTTTATGAAGCATCATATGAGCAAAAAGACTAGAGTTATGGCAAAAAACTGGTATTTAAAATTTTGTTAGAATATTTCTAATAAAGGCAGAATTTTGGATTTTAAAACATTACCAAATCTTACTATTAGCAAATTTAGCTCAATTAAAATTGACTGCAGTAATTATTCAGAGACGCTATGTGTGAAGTGTAAATTCTAAATAACCATAACTAAATTTACTAAAATATATTTTGGTAAATGTTTTACTTTCCAAAAGACTAACTGACTAATTAACTAACTAATAACTAATTAACTAACCAACTAACTAACCAACTAACCAAGCAACTAACCAACTAACTAACTAAATAAATAAAAAAAACAAGAGAAACAAAACACAAGTGAGAACACATCTCCTGTTCTTTTCAGTATATATTTTTAACCATAAACTATCCAAGTGCAGAAATCTCAATGTAAGTGCCCTACATAAGAACATGAACCACACAAGAACCAAATAACTATTTTTGGTGTGTTTATTTTAAGTTATCACCACAGGTGAAGTTTCTGGCTTTTTATCAGACAATGAGCACATACATGACTCCGTCCTTATATGCCTACAAAGCAAAGGAAATTAACACGATTGCCCACAGAACGATTAAGAAAATAAAAATACACAAAGGGCCATCGACTGATTATTTAACAAAAGGGCAGTGAGTAAATCACATAAAAGTAAGAACAACAATAGTTTACAGGTACTAAATAACTTCCAACCAAAACATGACTGCAACATATTCAAAATTAGAAAGAGAAAAATATTATGATAAACCAACACTAAATATATAAAGGAAAAAATATAACAGGTAATCTTACTAATTAAACGTATCATACTCACTTGTATGAACACACTGCTTTTCTCTCCATGTGCAGCAGACACTTTCTTATAAATAGTCCATGAAAAAGCATTGTGCAAGTCCTTTTTCTGTGCAGTGAGTGGGTTTAACAAACCACAGAAGACATAAACTTTCCTAAAAAGTACTTATATAGTCTGTCTTAATTTTTGTGTATAGTAAGTATTTATATATGTATAGTTAGTAGTTAGTATAGTTAGATTACCGCTCCAGTATTTTAGTTATGCATAGGTTTAAAATAGCAGTTACGTCCAGTGCTGTGTTCATATTTATAATTATGTTTATTTAATATATAGCACCGTGGTCCTGCAAGACACAACAATTTGTTCCACTGTATGTCCACACATGCAGCAGAATGACAATAAAGCTCAGCTTGACTTGATGCATTTAAAAAAAGGAACAAAAACTACTTGTCATGGCATCTATATACTGCTGCTCTCTGGAAATTTGAAGTGCTTCTTTTATCCTCAGTTGTTATTTGTAAGTCACTTTGGATACAAGCGTCTACCAAATGACCAAATGCAGAGTGGGGTGTAACTGTTACTGTATTAAAATTACATTTTGGGGAACGCAGTAATGTAACAAATTACATTTTAAAATTGTGCAATTTAATAACAGTTATTAAAGTCAGTGTAATTGTATTACGTATGTTACAAATATACATTTAAAACAATACAGTATTTGCTTTTTTTAAAAATCATGTTTTCTGCTGCAATGTCAGTTGATGAGCTTTCGCTTTTAAATTACTGGAGAACGGGAGCTGAAATATCTGCTGATGAGAGTGCAAATACAGACATTACTTTGAATTGAAGGTGTCCTGCACCTTGTTCGAGCACAATACTCTTCACCAAGGAGGACACCGGCGCCCAAAAACACAGCAGCCCAACTCAGCTTAAACAGGGTAAATTGGATTTTTGTGCAGGATCAGGAGTGAAGGTAACTTCTGAAATTTTCAAGAGAAGTGTAGCTGTTTATGGGGCCGTTCACATATTGTGTGTTTTAGGCAAACAATATCCTGCGCTGTTTATGCTGCTGCTGGTTAGGATTGTGCATTTCATGATTCGTTTTGCTTCGTTTTTTACTGTTAAGTGTTTTTATTTTTTATTTTTTAGGATTAAAAATTTCAGCATGCTTCATTTTTAAATTCATTATGGTTCGTTGAGTGTGACTGCGCGAAGATGCCAAGTTCCTATCGATTTCTGTACCTGCTGATTACTCTTTTGATTGGAGCTGTGCTTTTTTTTCGGAGCAAACTAGTAACACAATGCTACATTTTTAATATATGGGTTCTTCTTATGTTCTTTTTTTTAAAGTTATTATTATGTATGCTGGAGTGTGTTTTTAATATTGTTTGTAAGTGATTTATCTTTTTATGTGTTTGTTGTATCATGATGCTACTGCCCTAATTTAATTGCCCCTAGGGGAATTAATAAAGTTGTGTGCATATATATATTAATATATAATATATATATATATATTAATAATTATTATTATTAATGTGTGATTTTGGACGTTTTGATTTTTATTTTGCGACAAGTTCAACTGTTCAAATTTCTCAAACCATGCGTGCAAACAGACGAAGGCGGATACAAATTCTCAAGCTACAGACCACCTCGGTCATTTCATTCACAAACTTTTCATTCTTGCTTCACGCTTTAAAAGGAGATTGTTAATATTAAACTCTCTTTGAGTAGATTTTGTGAGTGCATGACCTGTGACATCAGCACAGGATTAAATCAAACAGCCAAAATCTTATAGATCGTAACTCTATTAGCATTTTAACCATGAAGACCATGGTCTTTTCTTGCTCCTTGTGTACCGATATAATGGCTAAAATTCCGTCTTGCTGTTGAGTGCGTTCAAACACTGCTGTATTTGTGCTGTAGGTTGTGGAGCAGCGTCATGCGGAGAACCAGCTGCTGCATGATGAATCAGGAGCGTGCAGCGAGCAGGGCAGCAGCGTGTTGATTCAACCCGAACCCCACAGACCCTCTGAAGCTCGTCAAGACGTGACCGTCAACCCAGAGAACTTCACGTACAGTCTCAACCTTAGCTTTGAAGAGCTCAGCGGCGTGGGGCTGGAGGAGTCTGCCAGACAACACAATGCCCACTGGCTGGTGCGTGGTACTGCTGTGCACACAAACACATTCAGCTGGACACGTCAACACTCAAGTACAGCCTATAGATAAACACAGGTGCACGCCAGCAGAAGACTGCAATTATATACATAGAGGCGAACACAAACACATGCATGCGTGGAAACAAAAACTGCCTTTTTCTTTTGTTGTCGTTGTTGTGCCTTTTTTAAGCAAACGTTTTCTTCACCGAAGAGCTTCTGCTTTTCAGTAGGCTCTGATCAGCATGGAAATAGCATGTGGTTTACTGGGTGACAAACAGAGTGTTTTGGTGACCTGGATGGGCAGAGGAAGTGAAGAGCTGACCACACACACACACATACACACACACATTTACGCTAGCTCTCTATCACACGGAGATAGCTATTTCTGCACTCATCTGTTCACACTCGGCAAGGTGTTGCAACACAAGCAAGAGCTCATAATGGTTTAGATTAGCATCGTGGAAGTTGCTGATGAACACACAGAGTTTGGGTACGTCCCGTTTTGCAGGCTGCATTGTTTTATGCCTTACGGAAGCACTAGTAGTGTGTTCACACTGAGAAATGCAGTGGGAAGTCATGAAATATGAGTAGCCAAATATGTTGATCTTTGAAAGATAAGACTTTTCTTCAAAAGTGTGTCGCTTCGGAGGAAGGGAAGGCACTAAATATATTAAATACATATCTATTTTCAAATTTTAAGGCAGTTTAAATTTAGATTTGGGTAAATTATTAACACATTTTTTGAACTTCAAACCAACAGTTGGGCATGTCCATATTTAAAGGCATTGTTCACCCAAAGTTTTTTAATTTTACTCATAATTTTCTCACTTTCAAGTGGTTCCAAATTATATTTTCTTATGTGGAACATGAAAAATAATTTGATAAAAGCTGAAACCCAGTAGTTTTATTTATTTATAATTCATATGACTAGAACCATTATAAAATATGAAAATGTAATTAGAAATTGGAAATTCCTACACCCACATGTGTCATTACATTTTTGTGAGTTGTGGAACGGCAATAATTGTGACTGCACCTTCAGTGTGAAATACATGTTGGAGTGTCAGTTTGCTGAATCATTTACAATATTACAATGTGTAGTATTAACTTTTTTTTAAAGGTGCCATAGAATGAAAATTTGGATATAGCTAGGCATAGCTGAATAATAAGAGTTCACGTTTTTTTGAACTTCAAACCAACAGTTGGGCATGTCCATATTTAAAGGCATTGTTCACCCAAATTTTTTACATATTACTCATAATTTTCTCACTTTCAAGTGGTTCCAAATTTTATTTTCTGATGTGGAACATGAAATATAATTTGATGAAAGCTGAAAACCTGTATTGACTTCCATAGTAAGAAAAATACTGTGAAAGTGACATGTTTCCAGCTTCCAGCTTCCAGCTTTCCAACATGTTCAACAGAGAAATAAACTCAGCAAGGTTTGGAATCACTTGTGGATGAGTAAATGATGACAGAATTTTCATTTTTGGGTGAAATATCACTTTATCTCAAATTTGTGTTATAATAATCCAGCATATTTTAGCGTGTGGAATCTTTTTTAAAAGGAAAACTCACTCAAAAGTTGTTTCTGGCACACGAGGAGTTAATTTTTCTGGATCTTCTGAATCTGTCTTAAATGAAAAATGGTTAAAAAATGCCAGGTTTGCACATGCAGAAGCAAAGGTGTTAAGTCAATAGTCTTCATGTTGAACTTCAAACGAACAACCAGAAAAACTGGTCTCATCACATCCGCTTGTTTGACAAAGTGTTAACAGCACTATTAACCGACACTGAGATCTTTGGACTTGTTTAGGTAGATCAGTTGACCTAGACATTCATATCAAGCACATTGTCATCATTTAACCATGATTTTAATATGCAAATGTTAGTTAGAGGAACATA
Source organism: Danio albolineatus (assembly GCA_903798035.1). Taxonomy (NCBI): domain Eukaryota; kingdom Metazoa; phylum Chordata; class Actinopteri; order Cypriniformes; family Danionidae; genus Danio; species Danio albolineatus. The sequence continues at coordinate 3,641,116 of CAIGQQ010038941.1, read as the reverse complement.
AATGTAAAACCATTTAAAATCCAACTGCTTATGTAATCAGTTATGCTTTTGTTTTGTAAAACTAAAACAGCATCATATTGAAGCAGATTATATATATAAAAAGGGCTGACTTTGATGTGATGAATGCCTAGATTATTATTTTTTTGTCAGTAGTGCTATGCACCGGTAATAAAGTCTTTCTGTTCAGTTGTCCTGAATGGCTGCATGCAAAACAAACATACAACACAACATGACCAAACTAGACATAAGAACTGAGATATTCCTAAATGGATCAAATTCATTTAAAATGAATCCTAGAACTTGCGAAACAAAATCAGTTGAATCTATATCAATTGTAGGGCTATTATAATATCATATTTTCACTACATGATTATTTTGGTGAAAATAATTCACAGTTATGTTTATTGAGGTGTTGTATAAAACAATAAACAATGATGTCAGTCAAATTAGCTTAAACTTAAAGTAACATATGAAGAAAAACACAAAATTCACATTCGTCCAAGTAGTTTTATTTATTTATAATTCATATGACTAAAACCATGATGAAATATGGAAATGGAATTAGAAATTGGAAATTCCTACACCCACATGTGTCATTACATTTTTGTGAGTTGTGGAAGCGCAATAATTGTGACTGCACCTTCAGTGTGAAATACATGTTGGAGTTTCAGTTTGCTGAATCATTTACGATATTACAATGTGTAGTATTAACTTTTTTCAAAGATGCCATAGAATGAAAATCTGGATATAGCTAGGCATAGCTGAATAATAAGAGTTTAGTACATTGAATTGACATTGTGAGTCTCAAACACCATAGTTTCCTCATTCTCATGTAAAGTGTAAGATTCAGGTGAAAAACAGGCCAATCGAACAAAACACAGGCTGTGACGATTCACACAGGATTAGTACCATGCATGCCCCAGGCTGCTTTTGATTGGCCACAACATTTCCAAGTGAGGTTACAACAATGATATTTTCCCCCTACTTTTTAAGTTTAACACAGTCCCTCGTATGGGACTGTTATTTTAAAACTAGACCAGTATTATAAAGCTTCAAATAATGCAACCATGCATTAAACTTCTCATTTCATCAGAGTGCAAATTTCAGTTTATCCAATGCACCCTGAAGTGGCATGAAGTGCGTTTAAAGGTATGCTTTGTTAGTTTAACGTGTATATTGTGAAATTTGCCATGGATGTTTGTTATAAGGCAACAAACCCATGTAAACGGCTTAGTATAACTATTTAATGCATGTTCATGCCTCATATCATATCACTCAGCTCTTACTGTGAAAGGATGTGATTAAACTTCATTAACTCTGTTGTTTATGCAGAGATTGATCATAACTCTTGTTTTCAGATTCATTCAACCAGCAAAATACACCTTTAAATGCATCTATGTCAGCTCCTTTTGTTGAGTATGATTATAATTTAGACTATATTTCATTTATAACGTAACCCAGGAGCGAACCAGGCTTTTCTGGTAGCTCACTCACTTCTTCTAGCTGAAATAAACATCTCTAGCACTTCAGTTGAAAGGATTGTCATTTATCAAGGAATCTACTCAGGCTGTTATCATTTTTGACAACTGAAGTATGATCATTTAGCATGTGTGCATTTCAGAGAACATCATCAGATTCAGGCACTCACATAAGCTGCTTGACCATGCCAGTAAGGCTCATTAATGTTCAGAATCCTTCCAAATATGGTCAAAACGAATTGTATTATATTAAGGTCAATTCCTAGGGTTGGAAATGGAACTGTTAAACCATTTCTGCATCATCTTTGCATTTACCCAAATCACAAACCTTCTATAAAAACACCAGAAAACATCAAAAGATTCTATGGCATCGTTAAAATATCATGGTTTTGATACTACCAGTAAATCGTGACACCCCTGATCAATATTCAGTCTAGCTGATAAAGAATTTCTAATAGTTCCAAAATAGGTTATTACTTAAAATGGCTGGTTGTGTGTTTGCTAATCGCTAATCTGACTTGGCATGTTCTCTCAAATTTAGCAGTCTAAATTCATTGACCCGATCTTTTCCTTCAGGCCAACACTCACCGGACCCCCAGCTTATCCAGTCTAAACTCTCAGGAATCTTCCAATGACATCTGTAAGCTGACTGACAAGCAGCAAGCCGAGTATCACAATGCCTACCAAGAGTACATCTCCCACATGTCCCATCTGGAAGCATCTGCTGCAGGACGAGAGAGTCAAACTCAACCCTTATCCAGCCAGCACCTCTCAACCAGCTCTGAAGACAAGATTAAAGAAGGAGACCAAGATGGCCGCAAACCCTTTGGCAAAAAGGGCCCCAAACCTCCAGACACCATGGCAGACTTGTCCTCCGCCCCTGATGGTGGTCTTCTAGACCCTATTACAGAGGAGGATGAGAAGTCCGAGCATGGATCTGCCACTAAAAACCCACCCAGACGCAAAACCAAAGGACAGGGCCCTTGTTACCACAGCGTACCGAGTGATGAAGACGACTCTGGAGATGAGGAAACAGACGCAACCCCTCTTCTAAAAGACGAACCCTGGGGCGCAGAACCAGATCTAGACCTCTTGTCGAAAGGGAAAGGCTTCGTTTCAGATATCATGCTGGACAAGAAATCATCCGACTCTGGAGTGAGGTCCAGCAGGAGCTCATCTGACCACTCGCTACAGGACGAGGAGAAGGAGAAGTCAGAAGAACAGGAGGCACAACTGATTGAGCTGGTTCTCGAGAGTCCGGTTAAAAAGCGGGTGCTACCAAACAGGTTGAGCAACCTTCAGGATGAAGCCGTGGCCCGCATGTCCATCTGCTCTGACGCTCCATCTGAAGGCAGCACCCCTGAAGAAAGTTGGCCCGCTCCGGCCGTGAGCAACCTCAACTGCTCAGCCAATAATACAGCAATCAACAACAACATCAACAACGGCGGCCAGCAGGAGACCCTCGACTCCACCGACTGCCCCTCGCTCATTATACGACCAGGATCCAGCACTGAAAACACCACACTGGAAAACCAGAACCTGCGTGGCGTCCAGCGGAAGAGGTCCATTGGTCCTGCCACTGATGCTACCGAGGAACGAGAGAGTGTCCTCTGAGCGCAACTGCTCTTAATGGATTACTTCTAGAGCTGTGGCGAAAGAAAGTTCGAGATTATACATTCATTCTGAATGTTCAAAATTCGAACTCTTTCTCGAATCAGTTCTGAGCTTAGTTTTAACAGCAGATGGTGCTCAAAGCTAGTTTTTAACTGCACACTCTAGTGCCCACAGGGAAGAGCGCTTCTGTGTTCGGCTGAATCATGACAATTGGCTTTATTGTCACAGGAATAATGTAAACACAGCTTACTATGATGCACATTCTTGTATTTCTCATAAACCTTTCCTTACTTTATTAATATTATTATTATTTATTGTATTATAGAGCGCCATCTACTGTTAAAAACTAAGCTCAGAATTGATGCGGAATCAACGTCTCAAATGATTTTTAGCCACAGCTCCAAAGAGTTTACCTCCAGGATTTTAATTTATCTGATAATTCACTCGTTCCCCTATCTTTTCCTTCTTTCATCAGTTAAACAGAAATGAAGGCTTTTGAGGAAAACATTCTGGGATGTTTTTTTCATATAGTTGACTTCTGGTGCTCAGATTTGACCCTTTATATTCAGTTTTCAAAACAGCTCCAAAGAGCTGTAAATGATCCAGGATGAGAAATCAGGTACTTACTCAATAACACAGCCAGAATTTCAAAATGTTTTAACCAGAGCTAGTGTAAAGCAATTGTTTGTGGTTAAACAGTATGACCAATCATTTCACTATAAAACACCCTTATTCCTTCACTGGGATCATTTATATTGTGAAATGTTTTCCTCAAAAAGCATCATTACACGTGAAGAAAAAGAGTAAATTATCAGGAAACTCACATTCTGGAGGTGAAATAACCATTTAAACTCGAGGATAAGCAACCTTCTACCTTTCTACAGTTCACCTCCAAACATTATCAAGTGCTCCTGAAAATCTGACACTGTGTCTACACTAGACTGTTGTTTTATTGTCGCAACAGTTCCAGTAGCGTTAGGCAGGTTTGCTCCCTGAGGAACGCTGTCCTGCAGAGTTTTGATCTGGCCTTGATAAAATCTCACCTGCCTGTAGCTTTCTACAATGACTTTGGCTGCTTGTTCAGAGTTGAAACAACACAATTAACATAAAGTAATTGTTTTCTGTTCAATCTACTTAAATTTATAACAACAGTTAAGTTAATTGATTTGTCTTCAGACAACATGAAGGAATTGTGTTGCATTTCTTTACACCACAGTAGCCCTCAGAACTTGATTAGCCTGTTCTAGTGTGTTTGATTAGGATTAGAGCACAACTCTGCAGGGCCGCGGCTCTCTGAGACCAAACCTACCCCTGAAATAGAGGTCACAACACAGGTCGAACCAACAGTTTGTCCTTTATATCAGTAAAAAGAATGAGACTATTTATTTGTTTGCTGATTTGTTTGTTGCTCACTTTGTGCCACATCTAGTGCGGACAGAATCACTGTTTACTGTTTTTTCGTTCATGATGTCTTTCGTCTGCACTCGTGTCAAATGTAGACACTGTTGTTCAGCTGATTCAGGTGTATTTGATCAGGGTTAAGCTGAACTTTGCAAGATCTCCAGGAACAGAACTGAACACACCTGCTTTTTTTTTTTTTTTTTTACTTCTGGACGGTTAATTACTGGAAAGGTTTGTAATTATATGAAACTAGCAGCAGAGTTAGTTCTCTTTTTTTCTGTGTGTTGAATTTTCTGTGGTCAGATTATGTACATGGATAGATAACCTGAAAATTAGCCTTCGCTGCAAAATCTTTTTCTTAGTCAGTGTTTATGCTTGGTTTTGCATTGGAAATATTGAAACATCTCGAAACTGACGTGTTAGCTATGGAAAAGTTGAATCGAATTTACATAATTGAAATCAACAGCTACAAAACCCCTTCATGAACATTATGGAAAATTTCTCTATGAAAATTTTAAACACTTAATGAATTGTATATTCATGTATTAATGAACAATAATTTGCAGTATAATAGCGTACTTATATGTTAATATTATCTTAGAATAATAGATTTTCATTCCATATATAGGTTTATCATGCACAATGCATTAAAACATAATGAACATAATATACCTCATAAAAATATCTATTTTCCTTTCTCGTTCTTTCACAAATTTATCTTGATGTTTCGATATTTTAAACTGTAAATCAAAGGTAAAATACTGATGAAGAGCATGCAGTGTAAAAAAAAGTGTGAGAAACGTGATTATTGTTGCTGTAGATGTGTTGCTTTTTAAAAAAAAAAGCAATAAACAGAGGCTGTGAAGCTGTTGGTAGTTTCTGACTTGTTTAGTGCAAATCCTGTTATTTCATGCTCCATTGCTGACATTAAAGATCTAGCATAGGCCGGTCCGCAACATTCAAACCCATCAAGTAGAGTGAGGATTTAACCACACACACACACACACACAGTGCTGTGATCGCTGTTATTGATTGGTGATTTAACGCCCGGTTCACCTTCAGGTCATCCCTGTGTTTGTGTTCTGTAGTTTGTAGTGCTGTAGATGGAAATGTGATCAGTGAAATGTGTCTTGAAAGTGTGATTTGTGTGTATGGCCAATTACCTCAGTGTTTGGTCTGTTTTCTCAAGTCAATAAAACTGTGCTCTTAGCCCTTTTGAATACGAGTTTGATTATAAGATGCAAGAAATATTTCAATATGAAATTTAGCCATTTTATACATTTGACATTTTTTATTGTAAATGTTTATACACTGTAAAAGAATCCTTTTCTAAATTATTTGAATCAAATTAACCCTATGAGTCCATTGAACTTATATTATGTTAAGCTGGCTTAAAACAGTTTGCATAACTCATAAAATTATGTTAGAACATGATTAACATACATTAATAAGTTACAATGACCTAAACACATACACTGTCAGGACTACTTGGTCATATTAATTATTACAGTGTATTTTATTTGTATGTTAATAGTGTATGCTCATAAACTGGACACTAAATTTAATTATCTCAATTTAAACAATTTAATTAATACACACTTTTGCATATTAATATAAATACATATACATTTTCTTCGAATGTTTTTTTTAAGATGGTAGCTACCAGCAGGTGGCGCACTATTCATATCAACAACACTACTAGAGGTTGAGGCTGCCTGTCAGACTCAAGCTTAAATTTTAGGCATGCACACTTTGCATTCATTCATGGAATATAAAAAAATGTGCACATGGCATTAAAGTCTTGTGTCCCAAAATCCTACAAAACGACTGCCTTCAGACAGCTGCATTGCTTCCTACACAATAAATGGAAACTAACTTCTTGTGTCTGATACACTAACACTGAGATTCCATCACCTTCACTCGCATTCAATCAGTTTTTAAGAGCTTTCTCGACTGTAAGAGCTGAAATCAATCTGCTGGAGTTATTCTTTAGCGCACACCATAATAAACCTACAGAGAATTATTTATTTTACCAACAGAATTCCACAAATTCTCAAGCTTTAATTTGAACTGCCGCTTCATGCATAGCAGATTATACGAATGAGAGAACTTGTGGATACACTCATGATTAATGTTTGACTTGAAGGAGTTTCACCAGAATAAGATTAAACCGCAATCAAATCTTTTAAGCTTCGTGGGTGTTGTATAGCTATACATGTACGGTATATAGTAGGGAAAAGCACCTTCTGACCCATTAGCAACTGGAATGAATGCTTTTCACAAATCAATATAGCAATGTCAAAGATTCAATGGAACATTCCTTGGGCGAATGTGCATGTGTGAAGGGTCAGGGATATGCTTTTGAGTCCTAGATATAAAAAGGCAAGGTCACTATACGGCACATGTCGATATTTAAGTAATCAAGCATCAAATAAAGCATTTGATTTATTTTGTATATTAAAAAAAAGGTACGATTTACAATATTACTTTTATAAAAAGTCTCAGCATACAGCATAACACTTTGCAGATACCGACAGTCCAATTTCTGCAACTATACAAGATAAAACTCTGAGAGAGAGAGAGAGTTCACAAGGTTTCATCACGTCATTTTTCAAAAGTCCAGTCCTTCATGTGCCAAAAGAATTGACAGGGAAAAAAAACAGACTTAAATCTTTGTACAGTAACTAACCACATCTTCTCATATTCACACGCCGCTCTTCACGAAAAAAAAAAAAGGTAAGACTTCTTCTCAATGCAGAGAAAAGGTTCCTTGTGATCATTTACAGGTTTCCCTCCTATTTTCAGGGAATATAGTGCTTCTTCCTCTTGAAGAAAGTCTTTTTAGAAGATAAATAATCAATGTCCGAACTCATAACACATCACATGGATTGTCCTTTGAGAAGGAAAAAAAAGAAAGTCTCTTGATTCAATTACAGGAAAGAAAAGAAGAAAAAAAAACCTCCAGACTGAGAACAGAAATCAGAGGAAAAGCCAGTTCCCAGGTCCTGTGTGTTCTTGTGTCTTAACCAAACACCTGCAAAAGATTGAGAAAGAGGCGCATTTAGAGAATGCAAACAGGGCAGAGATCCGGACAGCCTGGCGCCAGAGAGGAAGCCGCAGTTTGAACATTTAACCAAACACTCAGAGACTGAGTGAAAAAACCCTGGGCTCCAGATGTACACCAGTACACAACTTCTGCCTTCGCTTTAGCACAGTCAACACACTTTCTACAACTTCACACATACACACTGTGCTCCTCAACTAAACACTCTGCATCAAATAAATGGTGTTTTCAAGACAATTTACCTGATTAACGGTAAAGTGTCCTGCTGTCCTCTGTGATCAAGTCTGATGGAAACTCAGGTGTCTAGGAAGACAAAGAAAAAATAAAGTCTGGTTATTAGAGGTCAATAAGCATGCAACACATCAATCTGCATTATTGACATTTTGCATAGATGGATAGATGGATAGATGGATAGATAGATAGATAGATAGATAGATAGATAGATAGATAGATAGATAGATAGATAGTTAGATGTCGAACTATTGTGTAGGCGGTGATTCACCTGTAGTGAGAGGATGCTGATGTCTGTGTTGAGTGTTGTCAGGGGTGTTCTGGATGTCCCCTGCCCCGCTCGCGGGTGATGCAGGCTGGTTATCGCCGAATTGGAGTCGAGCGCGATCTGCAGGTCCAGGATATAGTCGATGACATGCTGGAGGATTTCCATTTTGCTCACGTTTTTGTTCTGCGGGATACTGGGCACCAGTTCCTTCAGTTTGGAGTAGCAGTCGTTCATGTTGTAGAGCAGGCTGAGAGGATCGTCCACGGGGGTCTTGCTCCGCGAGATTCCCAGACTGTGCTCCGTCGTCGTTACACTCGCGCTACTTTTCCGGAAGGACCTCACTGGGCTTATCGCCTTCATGTTGACAGCAGGATTTCGTTGAAAAGACTCGTCTTTTTGTGTTCGCGATTCCTTGTTTGCGCTGGGCTGTTGAAGCAAACGCAGTGGATTAGCGAGCTGTCATCGCTGTATATATACCCAGCTGGGTGGGTTTGTTCACGCGCTGGTTTGCGACTTGCTGATTGGTGGAGAGGGCCGCGTCAATCTTCGCCTTCGCGCTACGCTATTGGCCGCTGGGCCGAGCGTTCAAGATCCTCCCATTTCTTCCGCGTTCTTAACCAGTGAAAGCGCGTGTTTAGGGTGGCGCTGACTGCCTCCAGCTTCCACGGATAATTTCTCAAATCAGTGTACCTGTTTCCGATCAAGAGAATTAGTGACTTGCAAGTATAAGGTTGTTTTCACGCATTTGTTTCTAGTGTAATTGTCATAACGTGTCAAAACAAGCTTTGGGGGGATTTCTATTGAATTTCCTGAAGATTCAACATACAATAGCTGCGTACAAAATTTGTAAAAGGAAAACAGATTGCTGCTTTTGTGTATTAGCAATATTATGGGGATTATGATTCATACAATCTGCGGTTGACATTAAATTAACCGAACCTAATATATTCGACAATATTCAGTTTTAATAGTCTAACATTTCCCCTTGTAAACACTGTGTTCAAGATTTCAACTTTTACCTTCAGGTCAGTGGCATTATTGTGGCAAAGTGCCCACATTTAGATATAGATGCCCAGCGTTTTTTACACCAAGTGACTTGACCTTATAGTTAGTGCATTCTGTATTTTGTTTTTCGTATAGGCCTATTCTATAGCTATCTGTTCATTTATAGTATTTTAAATTAAGATGAGCGGCGTTTCTTTATTGCGTTAGCTGTGCATATCAAAAATAATGCACCAGCAGTTTAAGTTTGTGCTTTCTGTCGTTAATGGCGTGCCCTTAATGTTTATGTTTGTTTACACACATCATGACTGTGGGGGAATATGAGAGCAGTCTTTATGGCCTGTGATGAGGATCGTTTGGAGATGTAATAGTGACGGCGAGTTCCCCCTGCTCTCTAGTGCAGGAATGCGTGCAGCATATTGATGCTCATGGAATCACTTGACTGAAAAAACAATTCTGACTTAAAACTGCACAACTGCTGCTGAAGTGAACATGTATTCTTCTACAACCGAGAAGAATATTTCATCCTGCTCCAGATTATATTTCCATTTTTTTAGAAACCCGCTGGCAGTTCAGAAAGCGATAGTGGTGACAAAAAAACGCTCTTTGTTTACACATGCTAAGTAACAATGGAGACGGAGAGATTTCCTGGTTGCTTGTGCATATCCGACTAAACAGATGTTTGCGGAGATGCGTCGGAATGCAGTCGTGTTGATGTGTCGGAATGCACCTCATTATCACTCCTCGGAAAACGAAGTACTTCCAAGACGAAGCATTTTGGACGCTTTTAAATTTTGTCTATTTTAAGAAAACCTCTGCAACAACAACAACAAAAAATCAATTCCGCGCGCGCGACACTTAACACGACGCATAAGAAACAGCATCGTGAACTCGTCCGCATCTGCCGCAACTGGCTTTTTCCATTTTCTCCCTCGTCCTTTTTGTTCTCACAGCTGTGTACATTTCGCATGACACCCTGACTGATCCCTGACAGGTGATGAATTGGCACCAAGCAAAGCAGCACTACAGAGCAGCGCCGCGAGCTCACGCTCTCGCAGACTCTCTGGCGCCAGCCCCGTGACGTCACCCATTGACAGCGGCCCTCCAGCCAGTCCTCGCGGCGCCGTCCAGGCGGCTGCTATGGAGACGGGGCCAGTTAGTTAGCGCCGGTCCTCAGCTGATCAATGGGGCCGAGCGCAGAGAGATCGGAGTTCAGCTCGTCACCTCAGCTCTCCTGTGCTCCGAGGCCCGCACACCTGCATCCATTTGCATTTCTTTGCTTACGTTTAACTTGGAGGACTCCTCGCCCTTTTGAAACAATCTAGACTTGAAACGTAGCTAATGCAACCTGAAGTTACCTCAACTTTATCGCAATGCGCCCGAGGTACAACCTATTTCCAGTTAGTCATGCATTAACATGGGTAAAAGAAGGAGCGTCTTCATTTAAATGGGTCATTCGGTGAAAGCTCGAGCGAAACGACAGACATGCGAATTGTGGTGGCATTTGAAAGTCAAAAAAGGCAGTGGGATATCTCACAAGTAATATGCATTAACACTTTAAATACACGCCAGTATTTAGACTATTTAGACGTTTTGTGGCAATAATTTGAAGTTTGCGAGATGAAGTAAACCACAACAGTAGCCGCTCCTCTATGACCTAATATTGATTATAGATCGACAAGTTTACCTAATAATAGAAACCATCGTTCAAGTAAAAAAAAAAAGCCTACGAATAAAATAGGCCTAAGTTTAAAAAGGTTGGTTCCGCCAAAATGAATCGACAGCAAGCGCCTTGAAAGTGACTAATAACAAACTTGTTCGCAGCACGGTCAAGGCGGATTAATAAGTAAAGACTCACACTTCTGATGTAAACCACAAAGCTACAGCAGAACACGGGTTTATCCAAAAATCCGTTTTAGAGTCACGTTTACGTTTCTGTCTCCTGTCAAAAAGCTAACAATGATAATGGCAAAAAAACAATCTAAAGTTGGCAGAAAGTTGACAAGTTCTCCACGGGATGGAGTCGAGATGTCTGCACCGCCTCCTCTGCTGTTCCAGCTCACTGCAGCTGCACAATTCCTCCCGTCTCCGGCTCTTCAGACACCAGATCCCAAAGAATCACATCTTACCCACATATTCACGATAGTGTTGACAATATTGGATATATCGAAGTATAACGTAAATAGACGGATATATTAGCCCATCTACAGGTAAAATACCCGTAAGAACACGAAAGTATTGCGTAATGTGACGATATACTATTCGAACAAATTCTAAACAGCTCAAACGTGACGCAACCTTTTCGTGCAAATCCGCGTTCTGAAAACTCAAACCGAACTTCCTTTGATGACTTTATCAAACATCGACGTATAACGTGAATGTACCCATGTTATATGCTATCTACAGGTGAAGTAAGAACACATTTAGTTCCCCGGAAGATTCTCAAAGTGATGCGCGTTTTTGACGATATTCTGCGCGAACGACTAAATTCTAAACGTTCTAAACATTAAACGCGTCGCTTTCATTCAAGTCCGCGATAGGAAAAACTCCCACGTCAAACTTCCTGATAAGCTGTGGGATAAAACAAAATATGTCTGCTCGAGTCACCTAAAACGCGTATTTAAACAGGCTTTAGATGTCCGGGCGCTTGTAATGGTTTCGTAGTTCGCTCGGCTGTGGTTTCAGCTCTCGGCAGTCGCTTTAAGGGCTCCCACGCGCCTGTCGCGTGCAGCAGTACACGCGTGAAAGTGTGGCTCGCGACTCTTGTAGCAACATCGACCCCATGGGCGTGGCGTTGATGTTTGGCTTAAGCTATTGTTCGCCTCCCAAAGAGGGTCCTGAGAAATGTTGCAGTTCAACTCGTGTGTCTTTCTTGCTTGCGTAATGTAGTGCAGCTGTTTGCATTTACACAACAGAGCTCTGAAACAATCTCCCTTTGGCTGTCAGAGAATCTGTCAGAAATACTAAAGGAAAGGCTGTAGCCTAATTCAGTCCGTGAGAAACTTATGAGGCCTGTGTGATATTTTCTTTATCTGTTGTTTTATTTTAATAGATTTTTTTGTAACTTTTTACAAACAGTTGAAGCTAAACATTTTTCTTTTGTTATAGCTACATTATGATGAGTATTTGAAATGCAATGACAAAGATATGCTTTCACATAAAATTCATTTAATTCAAATGAAGAGTTCAGATGCAAAAACCAAATACAGTCTAAATTGTTCTTTTAAAATGAGCATTTTTACCCAGCTCCTGTGTGTAGATTCAGTAATATCACATTTATGGCAAAGAATTTGTTCTTTTTATGGTCTTTAAAGTGAAATAACTCAAGGGAGGCTGAGAAAAATGATCATTTTCGATGGAAATTTCAGACAGCACTTAGAGGTTTTTACATCTGAACTCTTCAAATGTTAATCTGTGTCATGTTTATTAAAAAATAGTAAAGATTATTTCATTTCTTAAGTTATAATGAATATGTGTGTCTGTATACAGTGGTGTAGCAGAGGGTGTGGTAAGCACATATAGACACATCATCAGTAAACCAAATCAAATAAAATGAAGCAAGTTAAAATTTGGCTCAAAACCTTTCAGACAAAACACTGAATTGATAACTTTGTGTTAATGTGGTAAAAATTAATTTAAATGTTAGCTTTAACATGTGATTAGCTTAATTTAATAAAAACAAAAAATAATAATAGCATAAATAAGTGAGTGAATTGTGCAAAGTTGCACAAATAACATAATTTGCATCATGCAGTTTATATTCACTGTACAAAAATTCCTTCCAGAGAATGGCCAGAGGATTTCTTTTCCAGAGTTCACACTTAGCTGATGATTGATTATAAAGCTTGTTTGGCATGCTGTCGCGGGAGAGAACCCAGGGCTCCCTCCCGTTTGCAAGGCAAGAGGAGAGTTTGAGCTCAGGTAGATCTCGAGAACTCCCCTGCGGGTAGCTAATGAACGGATAGTGATTGCTATGAAAAGATAACTACTTACTAGGAGCATGTCTATGGTGCTGATTTGGATTAGTCAATTAACTTAAGTTGCATGTTTTTGGACGGTGGGAGGAAACAGGGAAACCCGGGGGAAACCCACATGAGCACGGGAGAACATGTAAACTCCACACAGAAACGTCAGCTGGCTTGGTAAGGACTAAAACCAGTGACGTTCTTGCTGTGAGGCAACAGTGCTAACCACTGTGCCACCGTGCCACCCATCTAGAAAAGGAGGAGGAGTAGGGGTGGAACTTGGAGTACTTATAGTGGCTTAGGACTCATCTGATTGGTGAATCATAAATCGAATAATGTGGGACCAGCTGCAAGCAATCATCTGCACGTGATCCTCTCGAAATTAGTTCATAAATAAACTTCACTTAGTGATAAAGCAAACCAAACATCGCTAGCAAAGAGAATGGGTGACAATAAGTAACATAATGACAATGGTAGTGACAACAGTCAAACCGACTTAACAGTTAAACATGCAGTAAATGTACACTCTCAACAGCAGGTTGCACAATGTATGAAGAAACAAATGACAACCATCGCACATCCCTTTAAATGTACATTTAAAAGTTAATGTGACTTATTCAATGACACATTACATGACTGAAGTAACTGTAGATTTATAGAGAACAGAACAGTAGTCCTCCAGTAGAAACTAGCAGTGTGCATTATTGAGGAAGAGAAATCCTGAAAGACTCCTTTCTCAGTCCAAACGCCTTAGTCTTCAGCGTTACAAGGGAATTGAGAGTATTTGGGAGATCTGAAACTGCCTGAGACTATCTGACACCATATGGACACGCAACTTTCTGGTTTTTGTGGTAGCCATGTGCCACTCAAACATCTCTGGTTTGATTCGCTTTCTCTGCTGAGCTGAATTGCAAAGACTAGTTTTTCTCATGAGCCACTTCCCTACTGGCTTCTGCTCTCAGTCACTGGACTCTTACTCAATCGCATCTCTTTATATAGCTCACAAGGAAGAGAGACTCATTGGGGAATTAGTTTCTCTCACTATTATTAAATAGTTGGAGAGCATGTCAGACGAGTGAGGAGTCTGGGGTTTTGTGTAAAGTTTTGCTCTCACGGTCCGAACGCTATTTCTGGGCTTGTTTTTTAAACTCTTTATACGTTGCGTTAAACCAAAAAGATTCCTTTCATGTTCTACATTGAACGGTTTCAGCAGGCTTTCTAAACCAAAGCCATTTATCTGTACTAAATATTTAATAATATGTCAGTTGCCTCTTGAAAGCGATGATTAAGATGGAGAATTAACACCCTGATGTTGTTTAGGCAACAAGAACCCACCGTTTAGTTGGATTGTAGATTACTGTGACTGATTGGAGTAATAAGATAATGGAAATAAACTGCAGGTTTCAAACAGAAATGTCAGGGCTGTGCTTTGTGGGGTACAAACAGAGCATTAATCAATAAGCTTTGACAATCATTGGGCTTTTAGTGATCCACTGTTATGGCGCCATTACTTTTTCAGGCTTGTAGTAGGGTTATAAAAACAGAGTCGTTTAGACATAGAATAATAATATGAGCTCTAGTGTGTTTGTTAGATGTTATTTTGTGAATATTAGATGTCTTGTCATTGGCTGTGGAGTTTTTTTTTTTGCATTGAGGGCTCATGCGGTTCTGTTCTCCCTGCAGTGTTGTGGTAGCAGCATGGCTCTGCATGCACCAGCGCTGAAGAAAGATATCATGGCGGTGCGCCAATATTTCATGTGGGCCGGGGATTACATTCAACAGGTATTGTACCGCTGTACGTTGAGTAAAATCAGCACTTCTCTGATTTAAAGTGGATTATTGTTCGTGGTTCATGTTAAAATGCTAAAACTTTTGAGGATATCATGACTGGAACTAATGTATTTTTGATGATAAGACATGCAAATAAACTATGACAAAAAAATAAACAAATATATAAATAAAGGAATAATGTCTTGGCAGACCTGCTGCAGTTGCAATCTGAGCTGCATGCAATGCTTTTTAATGCCGATGCCATGAATGAATCATAAAATGGATGTTCTACATTTTAATTCAATAATGCTTTTATTTAATATTTTTCACTTTATAATTTTTATGCACACAGAAAGGCCAACTGATCCAGCCGAGGCTCGAACCAGCGACCTTTTTGCTGTGAGGCGATGATGCTACTCACTGCACCACCGTGACGCCCCCTATTTTTCACTTTATCATTTTTATGGGAGCTAGTTATAATCAGGGGCGTCACGGTGGTGCAATTAGTAACATCATCGCCTCACAGCAAGAAGGTCGCTGGTTCGAGCCTCGGTTGGATCAGTTGGCATTTCTGTGTTGAGTTTGTATGTTCTTCCCGTGTTTGCATGGGTTTCCCCCACAAGTCCAAAGACATGTGGTTTTGGTGAATTGGATAGGCTGAATTGTCCATAGTGTATGTGTGTGAATGAGTGTGTATGGATGTTTCCCAGTCATGGGTTGCAGCTGGAAGGGCATCCGCTGCGTGAAACATATGTTGGATAAGTTGGCGGTTCATTCCGCTGTGGTGACCGCAGATTAATAAAGGGACTAAGATGAAAAGTAAATGAATGAGTTATAATCAGCTTTTGACATGTTAATCATGTTTAAAGCATGATCTAAAAAAGTGATTAAAATGTCAAGAAAGTCACTTTGTTGAATGTTTCAACATCAAAAGTTGTGGGAGCTCAGATCAAAGTGAATTTGAAAGTTTAAATAAACTGAAAACAGCAATGAAATCACAAGCTATGGGCAACACACACAACTGAAGAGTCTAAGATCCATATATTTTACAGAAAATGACTATAGTATCTGGATGCAGCCGTGATGATGCGAGCTGAGATTGTATATCTTAGAGATGCAAAGTCAGACACAATGCACTCAATGAAGCTAGTGATGTCATTGTGTGGGTTAGCGTTAGGGGTGGGCATTAAAAAGCATTGCATGCAGCTCATATTGCAACTGCACCAGGTCTGCATCCAGCCCCTTCTCAAAAATGCACCGGTAATTGTCTGCCAAGACTTTATTCCTGTATTTATATATTTGTTTATTTTTTGTCATAGTTTATTTGCGCTTCTTATCATCAAAAATATATTAAATAAATATCTTTATGTAAATTGTAAGATTTTATGCGCATCTTATTGTTATGTACATTTATTGTTTTATATGCATATAACTATACATGGTGGAAACAAAGCTGACTGAAGATTCCACATCACCAAACTCAATCCAAAGTCAATCCAAAGACAACGAACTCACATAAAAGGCAAAGGAAAACTACACACTACACAATGAAATGTTCTGAAATCTCAGATGTTGCTCTGACTTTCAAAAGGTCGTATTGCTTTAAATACTGCAAATGAGGCAAAACATATCTGAGCAAAAGCCATGTACTGTATTTCAGTCTCAAGTTATCACATCATTTTAAAACAGTTAGGAAATGCTTTAGTAAACATTTTAATTGTTATAGATTTGTGCATATAGATCACTATATTATTATAAATGTTTTTTTTTTGTTCCAGACAACAAAGTCCTGCAGTTTTTGCAAAGGCATGAGGGTGAGTATATAATTGAATAGTTTTTATGTTGATGATAAACCTTTTCTTTGTTTCACAAATCAAGACAACAATAAAATAGAGTAACCAGATGTCCTGCACTTAAAAAAATAGGTTTGATCTTTGTTCAAACTACTTTTCAAATTTAAAATGAGCCAAAACCACACAATTCATGAGGAGTTTTTTTGGGACAACTTAATTATTTTATGTTCAATCCACTTAAATGTGTAAAAAACCAATAAGTGAACTTGATTCCTTCATGTTGTCGAATAAAAATAGATTGAGTGGAACCCAGCAATTTTTTACCATGTGCTTTCACCGAGGACAGTTCAGATATTATTGTTTAGTTTCTTAATTTATTCTGTAATAAATCCTTATTTTATCATATTTTATTTCGCCTTTCCTTTAATTTGAAATTGCTGAGCGCTAGTAGTTTTCTGTCATACAGAAGTAGCCTAATCAATGGTCTCCAATCATACCAGTACCACCATCCAATCACCTTTCCATATCAATCAAGTTGCATTAGTGAAGGCAGGACCCGTGTCACCCATCAACAGTGGCAGTGACAGAGAACGCAGAGATCAATCTTGACATGAAAGTGCTTTACTAGTTATAAAAGTATTAGAAGGAATTTTGAAAGAAACAGCTCAACCTTTCTGACATGTGTTTTAGCTGCTGAATGATTTCAATCATACATCCTGAGGTTCCAAACAAAGGAATGTTTTCAGGCACCATATTACAGATACCTTTCAATCTTTCTATCTGTCTGTCTGTATCTATATAAGTGAAAGTGAAATACGTGCAATATATGTCCACCCCATGTCCCATTCTGAGAAATCGGGTCACCTACAATAAAATTGTTCTCCTAATCTCGCAAAGAAAGGCCAGCTCAGTTACTGCCCGATTAAATCTAGCCCTTAATTCATATCGATTTACTCTTCGCATCTTCAACCCACCCTCGCCATATTTGTGACAAATAACATATGGGTTCAGAGGAGCACGAGTGCTGGCTAATGTCATGCTGTATTGATTCCTGCTTTATCGAGGGAATAGACTGGCCTGTGCGCTCCCTGATAGAGGTGCTGTTCTTCATCATTGGCTCTACACCTTCCCCACCCCCACGTTCTCATCAATTATTCATGACATGCTAATGAGCCTCTAAGGAATTTCAAGGGCCTCTCTAATAGCTGTTCGGTGTCCAGCGGTAGCAGTGGTGGGCCAGATCAGGCCACAAAGACAAGCTGACAGTGATGGTCTTGGCAGAGTCTGCGCCCTGTATGGGGGCCCCTGTCCTGAGGGCCCCGCGTCTGAAGAGCTGATCCGCTGACCTGTGAGTGTGTGAAAGGGGATCTGAGAAAGGGATGTAGGCTGTGACACATGTGCTGTTCCCTGCCACTCCATGTCAGTGATACTCTCAGATCCCTGTGCAGTTTCACCAGTTGGTCTGTTCAGGAACTCTGGGGTTTCACTTTGAATGACCACTTTGGGTTTGATTTTCAGAACATGAGAGATGTGATAGACGGGGCAAGAATCAGAACATTAATGTGTCATTTTGACGGCTGGCTCTTCTTTTCTTAATACTTATGGGGCGAATTCTTAATATTTGTTTATTACTGTAACATGACATTATTATAATATTGGCCGTTTATTAGTACTGATTATGCTAAGGGGTAGACAGCTGCACAAATAATAAACTGCAAATCAAATTGAAGATATGTGAAAGACACTGTTCAAATGTTTTCTTTTTTTTTTTTGAGACCAGGCTTGACCAAACTGTTTATATTAGATGGTTACACTAGGTTGACTCAATTGCATTTATTGAAGAATGATGCACCACCAACATGTGACCACTGTTGAGATTCCCTCACCGTAAAACAAATGTTATTAGAATATAACATTTTTAAGACTAATAGACAAGATTTATATACTGAGATCACTGTGAGGGTTGTTTTGAAAAATGAATCTCTGACTGTAATGATCACCAGCGATCTAACTTCCAGAGATCGCTGGTAGATACACATTCATACAAGAACTACAAATCCGCCATTTTATGAACTACATCCCCAGTCATGCAACACACACACTCACCTGCTCCAAGTAACCACTGATTAGAGACTCCCAGCTGAAGCCACTCACCACTGATTCACAGAATATTTAAACTACACAGAAACACTCACTGTTGCTGAGTCTTGTTTACGTCATGTGACATTACGACGCGTTTCCTTGGTCTTGTTTTCCCGTGTTTGTACCTTTGCCTTGCTATCTGTTCATCCCTGCCTGCCGCCAGCCTTCTGACTTCTTGCCTGTTTTTGACTACGATTCTGGACTGTCTTTATACATCTGTTTGCACCTGTTGACCTTTGTTTTCCTGAAATCTCCATTAAACCTGCATTTGGATCCGCACCTCTGTTGTCAGTGTGACTCCCCTCGTAACACTAACGTTAATTTATTCATCATATATCAAACTGAAAAATTTAATCTAATATTTTTAATTTGAAATAATTTTATTTATTGTATTGTATTATTTCATATTTTAATGTGTCATATCATATCATATCATATCATATCATATCATTCATTCATTCATTTTTTCATTTTCTTGTCGGCTTAGTCCCTTTATTAATCCGGGGTCGCCACAGCAGAATGAACCGCCAACTTATCCAGCATTTGTTTTGCGCAGCAGATGCCCTTCCAGCCACAAACCATCTCTGGGAAACATCCATACATTCTCATTCACACACATACACTACAGACAATTTAGCCTACCCAATTCACCTGTACCACATGTCTTTGGACTTGTGGGGGAAACCGGAGCACCCGGAGGAAACCCACGCAACCACGGGGAGAACATGCAAACTCCACACAGAAATGCCAACTGACCCAGCCGAGGGGCATACCGAATCCTACGGGGCAGTTGAATGCTCGATTCTGATTAACCGATGAATATTCGAAAGTGTGCAGTTGTAGTATTTTAAGATAATTATTTTAAGATATTTTTGCAACCTACAACAGTCATAAATCAAAATAAAGCGATTAGATGCGTAAGAAATATGTGAATTGCTCCCCATACTAAAGTGTGACCATATTCTGTCGATTGTAGGCAACTTTGAAATTGTTGAAAATTGTTGAAATTGTCACCAGAGCAGTGGTGGATAAAGTACACAAATCAAAACTATATGCATATTTAAAAAAATGTGTTTTTACTTGAGTTAAACACTTGAGTCAATTTATATAGAAAGAAAATGATTTATGCTAATCAAACTGATAATTAGGAAAAATAGCTAAATATATATATATAAAAACAATTGTGACAAAATGAACTCAAGGATGTCCACATTTAAGGATTTTATATACTGAGCTTAAACAACTCCAATTTTTACAGAAAAGTTAGAAGAACTTATACTATATTTAGAACTTATAGGAAATTATAATAATAAATCATAGAATTCTGCATCAGTAACTTAATTCTACATTCTGAGATTTTAATGTATTGGCTTTAATGTTTTGACTGATTTAGAATCAGTTTGTAATTCAGTAAACCATTGTAGACTTGCCCTGATTAGATCATATGATTTAGTGAATTGTCAACTAAAGGGTCTGACCTGGTCGTTGGAGTATTTGAGTCATTAACTGGAAACTCATTCTAAGTGGATCATTTGTATCAGTATGACATTGACTGTATGTTCACTTGGAATGGATCATTTAAATCAGTGAGTCACCTTAAAACTCGCTCTAAGTGGATCATTTGAATCAGTATGCCATAGGCTGTTTCTCAATATGCTTTCTTCAGCGGTCTTGCGTCCTCGTGTTCTCGTGTAACGTCATCATCATCCGCCAAAGTTCAGTTCCAAAACTCAAGACCGCAAGAACAGAGGATGCATGAAAGTTCTCGGATGAGTTCTTGATATCGAGGACGCACCGATGCAGACTTGAGCACCGAACTTGCTCTAGAAGTCCCAGAAGTCATTGCGACTGGAGGTGGGAAGCGCAGCGCTTTGTATAGATTTATTATTAAAATTCAGAGATGTACATATTTACCTCAGGAGTTTCCCTAAATGAGACGGTGAAAGTGAACATTAACATGAAAATCTTAATAAAGGCATAAACACATTAAGGGTGTTTATTTGTTGAAATTCGTATTAAAATCGGTTTTATTTGTGATGTGCTGCGTATATTTCTGAAGTCTTTATGCATAACATATATTGTGAAAAGGGGGAAAACAATAAATCCCTGTATAAGTGCTGTAATGTTTAAATAATGTTCGGTTAAAGACTCGCAAGGGTCATGTGACCATCAGGAAGAACGCAGCATCTCATTTCTCACAGGACACGTTCTCTGTCCTCGCGGTCTCCCGAGTTCGTTCTCCCGATGTGACCTGGCAAGACCGCTCTCCACAAGAACACGAGTCCGTTCTCTGCGTTCTTGGAATTGAGAAACAGCCATAGACTGCTGGCTCAATCTGAGTGATTCATTTGAATCAGTGAGTCGTTAACTGGAAACTCACTCTTAGTAGATCCTTTGAATCAGCACGTTTTTGACTCTGAATGGATTGTTTGAATCAGTGAATTGTTAACTGGAAACAAACTCCAAATGGATCATTTGAATCAGCTTGTCATTGACTGATGGTTCACTCTGAATGGATTGTTTGAATCAGTGAGTCATTAACTGGAAACTCACTCTAAGGGCGTACTCACACTATGCTATCCGAACTGTGCCCAGGCCCAAACGGGCCTGGGCACAATTGTGCCTCCTCCTCTCTCTCCCCCGACGGCCCGCACTCACACTGCGTTTTAAGCATCCGTACCCAAGCCCGCTTACGTCATTATAGTGCGACGTACTCAAGATAAACAGGAAGAGCTACGCTGAGCATGCTGAGCACAATGGAGTCCAAAGCTTTGTTAAGTTTGTTGGTGATTTTTTTTGAGTCGTTTGCTCAGCAGTGGTGCACAACCCAGTCACAGCATAATGTTGAACAGGTCTATCGCCTTTGTGGCTCGGAAATTTTCACGAAATCGTGCTGCTCGTGCGTCGCAGCAAGTGACGTTGCGTCCTCAGTTTTGGGCTCAGGCGCGCTTGGCACTCACACTATAGCGTACCGCGCCTGAGCCCAAGTGAACCGGGCTTAAGCACACCTCTTCCAACCGGGCCAGGGCCGGCCAAATGAACCGTGCCTGAGCCCGATTCAGAGCGCTCACACTTCTCAAACGATCCGGGAAACGGGCCTGAGCACGGTTCGGATAGCATAGTGTGAGTACGGCCTAAGTAGATAATTTGAATCAGCATGTCATTGACTGTTGGCTTACTGTGAATGGATCATTTGAATCAGTGAGTCGTTGACTGGAAACTCATTCTAAGTGGATCATTTGAATCAGCATGCAATTGACTGTAGACTCACTCTGAATAGATCGTTTGAATCAGTGAGGTGTTAACTGGAAACTCACTCTGAATGGATCGTTTGAATCAGTGAATCTTTAACCGGAAACTCACTCCAAGTGGAGTGGATCATTTTAATCAGATTGTCATTGACTGTAGGCTTACTTTGAATGGATCGTTTGAATCAGTGAGTTGTTAACTGGAAACTAACTTTTGAATCAGCACATCATTGACTTTGGGCTCTCTGCAAATGGATCATGCTAATCAGCTCAGTAGTTCACTTTAGATCAGATGTGATTGGGCCTGCCCAGTTCACGAATTTATTATTCAATGCAATTTGTGAACAGTTTTAGCAGGTCAACTGACGGGAATCAGCTCATTCACCATTCAGACACTGTTATCTGAGCGGGTGATGATTCAGACAATTCAGAACTTTTCACTACTTTACAATTCTAAAATATATTTGTATTAAAAATAAGTAAATAATTGTTTAAAATAATGTAAAAAAAAAATTAAACAAAGCAGGAATTAACCAACATGAGCGTGAATAAATTCCTAAAGCAGTTTATTTCTTTACATAGCCTCTGCATATCCTAGTCTGTGTATATCCTAATACACACATTGTTCTGTTTATCTCAGAGCATCCCATATCACACAGTACAATTCACCAGCATCTTCCTACACACCATATAATAGATTCAATGCCCCTGCAAGCCCATTTTTTTCTCCCCCCAGTGATGCTCCAGACGCCCGGCTGCACTGTGCTGCATACAGCTTGGATGGACAGATAGGGTTAGTGGGGCTATAATAAAGCAGGCCAAACATAAAAGCCTGTCATTAGCCTTTCACAGATGCCCATAGTGCTCCCAGATCGGCTGGGTGGCCGGAAGGGGTGAAAGGGCTGACCTGGGATCAGTGGAGGAAAGAGCCAGTGCTCAGAGGCCCGTAGCTCTCGTCTGATCCCAGACCAGCTCCTTCCTGCGCAGCTCCATTACCATGTCAATCCCAGGGAAAAAACAGAGCCTGCCTGGGCCCAGCAGTGGGCCGGATCCATATGGAGCTGCCGGGTCCTGGAATGAATAGTGAATGGAGCGGCTGCTGCTGAAATCTGCCTCCCAGCCTTTGTGAACAGGATGACCAAAGACAAGAGGGAGCTTTTGCAGATGGCCGAGGCTATAAATAGGTAGCTAGTCTATCTCCTCGCTGTCAGTCTGTCTATCCGTCTCTCTCTCTTTGCTCCCCAACTGGCCCGAGTTGCAGCAGGCTTGATAAATAAGCATTCATCACATGTTTGGGATGTGGCCGTCGGGCGAAAGGCATGACACATCTTCTTATTACTTAAGATGCTTGCGTGTAACCTCTGATAAACAAGTCTGCTCTTTTTTTTATTTTACTTTTTTAGGATTAAACAAGGAAGCATTGTGATCGGAAGTCAAACGTCTCGCAGATGGACTTTCAAATGATAGCTAAATCCACCCATGTTGTCCAGATTGAGGGTTCTTTGTCATTAAACTAAGCCTTAGTATTGAAGCCCATCTGGCCGTGCGTATGTGCGCGTGTTTGTGTGGATGCGCATATGTGTCTTTAGCTGCAAGTGGGTCTGTGTTTGTGTTTGTGTGCTGAGATTGTGTGTACTTCTGATGAGGTGCATGTGTACGTTTAGATTGTATAAGAAAACAATGTATGTTGTAGGTGTGTTGCAATTTTCATAATGCGTGAAGCACATGGCATTGAATATTGTGTGCAGTAATACAACGTGTTCGACTTGACCTTCTATTTCCAGTGCGGCAAATGAACAGAAGGTAATTAGAGCTGTAAATTTTCGACTTACTCATTTTTGTTTTGACTCATTTTCCGACGAGACTGCCAAATTTGTTAGTTTTTTTTTAAAAGGAATTTGTTTGAAAATGCTAAATATTCATATATTTCTAAGATGATGATGAGTAGAGAGGACTCATACACAAACGTGCGTTATAGTTGCGTGCTGCATGGCTGCTTTCGTTACTATTGTATTTAAAAAAAATCTAAATAAAAATTCAATAAAATGTATATTTACTTTACATTCTGCTTGTTCATATTAAGAGATTAAGGTTAATTTTCTTAAAAAGAGTAAATAGTTTCCGAATTCTACAAGTTACTTGATATGAAAATGATTTGATGTCAGTGGTTCAAAATGAAATCGATGTGTGTCATAATTAGTTGCACCAGAATAATTGAGCTTTACTAACTTAATACATTTAAAATGAACCAGAATGTTAAATTGATTTAACTAATCAATATTGTAATAATTTTATGCTCCATTTAACTTAAGTTTAGTGAAAATACTGAAATGCAATCTAACAAATTATAGTAGAGTTTGGTTTAGGGTTACTGCATTTAATTATGCTTATAATGTCTTTTTTTTTTTCAAAACTATGGTCTGGGATGATTTTTACTGTCAACCAATAGAGGGAAATGCATCAGATTCATGATGTGTAAAAAAAAAAAAAACATGTGGAATTGCATAGAGATGAACAGCAGTTACAACAAAACACTTTATATGCAGTTTATAATCACCGCATTGATACAATTTTGCAAGATGGAACTTCTGCTAAAACTTTTAGCACAATTTATCTAATGCACGTGAAGAGGCAAAGTAACAAGGCATGTAACAAGCTTGTCAAAACAAAAGCAGTATTCATTCATTCATTAATTTTCTTTTCGGCTTAGTCCCTTTATTACTGTAGGGTTACCACAGCAGAATGAACCGCAACTTATACAGCATATATTTTATGCAGCGGATGCCCTTCCAGCTGCAACCCATCTTTGGGAAACATCCATACACACTCATTTACACTCATACACTGCGGACAATTTAGCCCACCCAATTCACCTATACCACATGTCTTTGGACTTGTGGGGGAAACCGGAGCACCCGGAGGAAACCCACGCAACCATGGGGAGAACATGCAAACTCCACACAGAAAGGCCAACTGACCCAGCTGAGGCTCGAACCAGCGACCTTCTTGCTGTGAGGCGATTGTGCTACCCACTACGCCACCGTGGCGTCCCAAGCAGAAGTCAGTAAAAGTTTAATGATAACAATAATGGAAAAAATCTGAGAAAACATAATTTGATTTTCAGGGTTTAGTTCATTTATAAAGAATGTTAATTTAAGCAATGCGCTTAATGTTTGTGGCTGAAACCAATTACTCTGTGCTTATTTTATTGACAAATTGTTGGAATTAAGTATTATTACTTTAAATAAGGTGTAAAATATACAACCATTAGTAATAATAATGTAGATATACATACAACAGTTCTGTATGGTTCTCGAATCTGATTGGCTTTTAGCTGTATAAAGTGGCAGATCAATACATAAGTGGCAGATCAATAGACTCACTACAGTTTGACAAATGTTGCAGCTGTTGGACAATATAATGTACCTTTCAGCTTTTTCAGGCGAGAATGTAGTTGTTTAGATTACAACTATGCGGTTTATTTATAAGTATAGTGTCTATTTTAAATATTTATCATTTCTGAGATTGTCGTACTAAACAGAGCAAAGACGAATTCAAACAGCTGATAAAATCATTATAAAACAGGTAAGTGACATTCTAAGTAGATCTTTCTCTTTTGTATGTTGTAGTGCTGTATTTATACCTTAGTAATCTGCTAGTGTTTGCTTTGCTTTGGCTTTTTCAGGGTCAATTATTTTGATCTCCCGATTGCAACAGAGAAATCCTGGGAAAAACCTGTAGACTGATGGCATTTCATGTCATTCAGCCTCATAATCTTAAAATGCGAGCAAAATAACCTGTTTGTCATGACTTTAGATTTGTTACTCTAGAGAATGATTAAAATACTAGCTCTAAAGTGATGTGCTGTGCGACGTATCAGCAGAGTCGGGAGGGAAGTGGTGGAGAGGGGTATTTAAATACCGGGTTGATGGAGACGCGCAATTTCCGGGAGATTATCAATTGTTTGTGGGACACTTGGGATGTCTGTCCTCACCTGCCATCATGAGATGTATACTAATGATAAAATAAATATTTGTCCACTGATCTGTGCTATAACTGCAATTTCTGTATAATTCAAATTATTTAAATCATTTTTATGATCACAATCGCTGTTTTTTGCGTATCTCCTATTCAGTTACAGCGTGCGAAGTGAGATGAGGCAGCACTGAGCTGTGCCTCACGTCAGATTGCGCAATCCCCTGCACACTGGGTAGAGAGTGTGCCTTATGCTCACTCAGTGTATGTTACCACTGTAATGCTTTATTAAAATGTTTTTATACATTGTAGACATTTGTATTATATGTTCTCACTTTCCATATAATAGGTAATATATTTCAAGTATGTCTATCACTTATTTAGTGTTAAGAGCTGACCTGAAGCCGCACTGAAAAGACACGAGGTGAGGCAGGCAATAGCTCTGCCGTAATGTAGAGGGCACGCGTGAGCTCACGTTTATTCTTGTTCAGCGCTTGCAGTAAAGTTCAATAGGAGTCTGTTATTTTGTTTTGCTCTGACCGCAAAAATCTCAGATATCAGCTCAAAAATGTTTCAAAATTGGACTTTTAATCAAAACATGAATAAATAATGGACGACCAATGCCGGAGATAAAGGGCTTGCTTTAAAAGACGGGACAGAAGTTAACACGATCATTTCAAAGTAATTCTAGTCATGTCAAGACTTTATTTACAAGTACTGTAAAGGTAAGACCATTGTGCAAATCATGTGTGTGAATGAGAGAGTGCAAGCAAGCAAACAAGCAAGTAAGCGCGCATCCACCGTGGTGCAATGTGTGTTTTAGTGTGTGTGTGTGAATGAGAGTGAGTGCATCTGCCGTGGTGCTGTTTGTGTCACTTAGTAGTCTGTAGCTTCCAGCTGGGTGTTTATAGGGAGGCATATTTAATCGCTATATGTTTTACGTTCTTCCTTGGCCCAATATGTACCTGCTAGGTTTATAGAAAGAATACTGAGATGATATATGAGAAACAAGTGTATTTGGCAACTAAATCGAGTGGATGTTTGTAAATCTTTTGACTTTGAAAGTGTCAGTGCCTTACCAGCCACAAACCTCACCGCACGTCACTGCTCAATATATACGTACATTTCACATGTTTTCAAAGACAAATAGTGTGTTTAATTTATGTATTGTTTACACCATATGTCTTGTAAAATGGGTTTTAATCAGTAAAAAGTAAGGTAATATTTAAATAATACCATCTTGGGTGTGAACTACATGTACTCATCTCTCTCATCTGGATGACAATGAGATCCCAATGGTTCTGAAGGTACACACACACAGTGATGTTATTCACTGGAGTCCAGCTGTAAACTCTGTACCGCAGGCCATCAGGATGGTTCGCCTCTGGACCACACAGGGGAAAATAATTGCGGTGCCACACCACAGTTAGATAAGATGGCACCTGGCCTGGCATGGACAGGTCACATGTTTCTTCTTAGAATCGCTAGAGATGAAAAATGCGAGCGAGTGAGAGAGAGTTCATTGTCCAAAAAAAAAAAAAAAAGAGAGAGCATGAATTGTACGCCCACAGCCCACAACAATGAAATCCCTAAACAAAGCAGCCAGGTGGTCAGTGCAGGTGGCCCAAACCTATAACTCAATAGGCTCAGCTTGATTACATCACATTGTAAAACTTGTTTGGTACAGCCATGAAACATGATAATTCACAAACCCAAATTCACTTTTATGTTGCATAATCGAGTTATTTGCAACATTTAGTTACACTGACATACTGAGGCCATTTGTGATCTTCAGAAAATCTGGTTTGAACTGCAAGCTCGTGGCGGACTGCGTGCATTTCAATTAAAGACAGTGCAGAAGAGCATAATAGAAAACACAGCAGGCTTTTGGGCCATGGCCTATTCAGAGAATCCTAATGGGAAAAGTCTCTGATCTTACCTTTTGTTTGACCTGAATTTTAATGATGTGCGGCTTAATTATTTTATTATTAACTCAGTGTTCATTTTGAATATATAGATCAAAGATGTGACGTCCCAATATTGGGTTCTGGATCAAATTAAATGTATAGAAGTCATTTTATACGCAATATACGGGATGCAAAGCATATGAAATGCTTGAAAAATGTCTGCTTGAATGTTTTGCCCAAGGGAAAAAAATATTATAATCAATTAATAAATTAATAATTGATTTTTATAATTATAACTCTATAGGTTTGTTTGTATATTATACAGTTGAAGTCAGAATTATTAGACCTCTTGAATTATTAGCTCCCCTGTTTATTTTTTCCCCCAATTTCTGTTAAATGGAGAGAAGATTATTTAACACATTTCTAAACATAATAGTTTTAATAACTCATCACTAATCACTGATTTATTTTATCTTTGCCATGATGACTGTAGATACTATTTTACTAGATATTTTTCAAGAAACTTCTATAGAGCTTAAAGTGACTTTTAAAGGCTTAACTAGGTCAATTAGGTTAACTAGGCAGGTTAGGGTAATTAGGCAAGTTATTGTATAAAGATGGTTTGTTCTGTAGACTATCAGGAAAAATATATATATATAGTTGAAAAAATTGTAAATTTTCACAGTATGTCTGATAATATTTTTTCTTCTGGAGAAAGTCTTATTTGTTTTATTTCAGTTAGAATAAAAGCAGTTTTAATTTTTTTAAAAACCATTTTAAGGTCAAAATTATTAGCCCCTTTAAGCTATATTTTCTTGCCGATAGTCTACAGAACAAACCATCATTATACAATATCTTGCCTAATTACCCTAACCTGCCTATTTAAAATATATATCTACAGTGTGCCTACTGAAATATGTATCCGACCTGAGAAATATTTATTAAATTGAAGGAAATATTTCTCAGTATAGTCAACCTGTTTCCACTATTTGTATCATTGAAAGTGTTTATTATTTTCATTTCATGTAATAGTTACATTGAGATTCATTTAAATAAAACACATGCACATGGACTTGAAACAAAACAAAAAGTCAATAAAAGTCATACAAACTGTAGTAGTATTTAAAGTAATTCCCCCATTATCTATCTATTGTTTTCTTTTCTAGTTTCCAGTCTGCCAGAATATCATCTGAGGGAAAAACTGATTGTAATGGCAATTAATTGGCTGTTTGTGAACATGTCAAACATGCAATCTAAGACTACAGATTTTAGAAAGGGATTATTGGAATCTTTTAGGATTTGACAATTTTGTCTCAGATGACCTAATCATGGCCAAAATTACACAGTGTGATCCTGGCTTTACTTGTGAAACTTACTAGCAACTTCAAAGTGAACACTGTTCACCAAGTAAAACCATCACCATTATTTTTTCAGTGTAAAAACATATAAAAGTACAGCACTTGTAGGCATCTCCAGTGACCCGTCTGCCCAGTCAGTGGCAGGTGTGAGTTTTGCTGGTGTGCCACTCAGGATCTGTGTGTAATGGCTGATCTCCTGAGCCGTGCGCGTCGGGGCTTTAGCTTCACGCAGCGTCTGTGAGGGTGACGGACCTCCTGCCATCCAGTTCAGTCCAGCCTGAGTAGCAGACTGCAAGGAGAGGGCAGATGGGCTGAGGATCAAGCCCCACACTCTTGTCATCTGTCCCTCTCTCTCCTCTTTCATATATCTATTTGTCCTGTACTTACGGCAAAACTGTCTTAAAGTGCAGGGCTTAAATGAGTTCTACTAGAAAAAAGCGAGTTGGACATACTAAATATACAGCAGAGAGCAAAACCACAGAATGATTTATGAACAATTGACTTTTCAGAAATAATGTAATATTCATTGTGCAAAATTTTGAGTGAATTTTAATTCTTACAATACCATGCTAGTGAACAGTGTTTAATAAACCAACCAAGGCACTTCATCACAGACAGGAGACAACACAGTCAATTTTTATCTCTGCTACACTCTCAGAAATAAAGGTACAAAACCTGTCTCTGGGGCAGACGCACAGCGTTGTTACTTACAGATCCCCATTTGTACTTAAAAAGTAGTATTATGCATCTGTAAGGCCCATTTTTAATATATATATATTTTTTGAGTGGGCCAAGGCCGAGAGCTGTAAAAGCGGTATAAGGCCGGTGGTGCGTGTATTAACTACTGTCACCTGTGCGCGCCACCTGTCTCAAGTCACGGAGTAGCTCTGGAAACTCAAATGAAGGAGAGACAGCAGTGCAAGATGAGAAAACACCAAGTCTGGAGATGGTTTTGGTTTGTTTTTAGTTTGGCGGTAGTCACCATGAGGGGTTGCCACCACCTGTTTGTTTTATGATTATTTCTTTCTTTAAGGGGTGGTCCACCACAATATCATATTTTAAACTTCAGTTGATGTGTAATGTAGCTATGTGAACATAAACAACATTTCTGAATATAATGCGCTCAAACTGCAAAGGGAGACATTGGCTTTTGGGGCATGGCCAAGATGTGCTGTAATGATATAGCAGGACGCCTCCTGGTAACATGGAGCTGATCCGCGAAAAACAGCACATTATGTTAGCTGACCAATCAGAGCCTCTTGAGGGCGGGCTTTTGAAGGAACTAGAAAATATGACAGTCGTTTTCATGTTAGCTGAGTAGCAGTATATAATTAAAGTAAGATATATGGAAAAAATAACGTGCTTTTTTATAAATGAAGCATGAGCACACATTGCTTTGCACCCTATAAACACAATCAAGCTTTAAAAATACACTCTGGATTACCCCTTTAAAGTATTTAAAAAGTTCATTGCTCCTTTTCCTTCTTCCCGATGGCCACGGAGCTATCAATCGTTACAGTGTTCCTTTTGAAAAAGGTACTTTGCCTGTGAAAAGTTTTGTACCTTTATTTCTGAGTGTGCAGTTTTTTGACGTGGGCTTGATGTGTCCCGGTCTTTATACAGTAAGAAACTCCTGCTGGGAGTTTGGTTAGTCAGTTGGGTTCATTCTTAATGGCGAACATGTCTCACGTTGGACCCAAACAAATTGTGTCCATGCAGATTTCTGTCCCCACAACATGCTTCTCAGCAAAATGAAGTCTGGCCTTTTGATTCTATCTGCTGATGGGGGATTTTTGTATGTTTTCTGGACAGTCAATTTTGAACTGATTGCTCGTTGAGATCCTCCACGATATCCTGTCCTCTTGTGCATTTGTCTTTTATGGATGACCAGTCTTTTATGAGGATTATCATTATTATTTTGAGTTAATGAGCTTGTAAAGATACAATATTCTAAAAACATCACAGATGTGGAATGACCAGCTTCTCTTATTGTGGCTGAAAGGGTCGTCCCTTTGAACTTCATCTGGGCAACCTGCTGTCAGAGGATTCCAGTCACTTTAAAGCTCACCATTTTTCAAAGTCAGAGAAAAGTGCTGCAGTTAAATAGGGTTAGTCAGATCATTTCTTAAACAATTACTGACTTTATTGGTCCGTTTTCTGGTCGTACGACTGAACGCTTAGCCACTTAACTGGCAAAACGTAAAATATTAACGTTTCCTTGTGAGATCAGGCTGTAAGTTTTAGTCACACTTGATTTTGATGGTCTGTTTGTGCAATGTAAGTTACATTGCAACTAATTCTCATTAGATTATAAGTAGACTGTTAGGTTGGGGTTGGGGGTAGGGTTAGTGTAAGTTGACATGTACTTGCAAAGTTTCTTATAGTCAGTTAAATGTCTGTTGAATGTCTGTATCAACAGATATTAAGTAGACAGTCTACTAATACTCAAATGGACCATCGAAATAAAGTGTTACCTAAAATAAAGTGTTACTTCTGAATAAACAATTGTCAACATTTGAAGTAGATCCAAAAAGACAAGAACGGGGGTTGTAAAATACAGTATTTTGAGGAAACAAAAACAACTTGAAAAACTTGGACAACTTGACAACTGAAAAAATTTGATCAACTTCAAATGTGTGTAGCTCTTGAATTATGCTTTGAAAATGCTCTTTAGCTTTTTGTTTGGATAACAAGTAGGACTAAGCAGTGACCTAAAAATGTAGAAAATTGTATTTCAACTGCTGCACTCCTTTTGAAGTTTTTGAGTTTCCAGGTGCTGGGAAATGCACTCATTTTGTTTTTCCTAGTGAACTCCCATTACAGATAGCACAAAATTGTTTTCGTCTTTTATTTGGATTCCCCCACCACCTCTTAGAAGAAACCTGGTCAGTGGTGTCATTACTGTAAATCAAAAGCCTCTTTGGCATTATCTGGTTCCCCTTCTGGCTCTGTAGGTTAGAACAGATGTTGGAAAAGAGGACAAAATGGATCTCCCCCCACAGAGTGAAGCTTTTCTTGCCATCGCTAATAGAGACTCCTTGAAATGCTAATGTCCACAGTGAATGTGGCCCGGGCTTGCATAGAGATGGTGGGAATACACTCTGATCCCCGCAAACCCCCTTTTGTCATAAGACTACTGAAATATGCTCTGTAAAGAACATCTGAGACCCCAGCGAGAGGAGAGCGTTTGAGCAAAGAATCACAAAAGAGCAAGGAAACATTACCTCAAATCTCCCCCACACAGGAGTAAGGCTGTGTGAAGGAATCCCATCAACACAAGCCTGTGACGGTGGAACAGAAAACGGTAATAGTGTAGACACAAGCTACTCTGTAATATTGTATTGACATTAGCTTTATGGTGATTATTATTTGTGAAGATTATTTGTGATAATTGGGAAATTTGTTACATGAAATGTGTAGCAAAGATGCCATAAAATGAAGTGTTACCAGAAACTGCGAATTGAAAATATGCCTAATGCAAACACATAATTCTCGCAGGAACACCCATATATTGTGCAAACGTTTTCACTCACATGAGGTGCTTTTTAGGCTGTCAGGTTAGGGACCGAGCACCAATGGTGTGTAGGCCCTATTGGAATTGCTCCATTTTCTCTTCTTCTTCTTTAGAATGAATCACATTTTTTAAGGGTCTAAACATGCAAATCTTTGCACACGTGCCAGAAGTGGTAAACATTTACATTTGTTATCCGCTTGTTAAGTCGTGACGTATCGGTGACATATGGAATACTGTTTCCATGTCCAAGCCGCTACTCATTTGAATTGAGAAAGTATTTGTTCATGACTACTTTTTAGTACTATCACACATTAAAGGGATTTTTTTAATATGAAATCATAGTGTACACATCAGCCTCTGCATCACAAGCACAAATATTTGAACAATTTAGAAAAAATAATCAGTTTTTGGCCATCAGATATTAGGCATGGATATATATATTGCAATCATGATTTTCGAAAGTATTACATCACTTTGTAAATGTTTGTTATTACCATTTGTTGAGTCTCCCCATACAGTTTGATTGAGCGCTTGAACCCGGAAGCCGCTTCACATGATGTCACACTTAACAAGCGGATAGGTTTCGGGAGTGGGTGTGGCCAAATGACTCGACAGTACCACCTTTGCACATTTTATGAAGTGGCCCCTGAGCTACGTTTTACACATTCATTCATTAATTTTCCTTTCGGCTTAGTCCCTTTATAAATCTGGGGTCGCCACAGATCTAGAATTTTCGTTGAAGGGTCTGTCTGTGGCAGACTGACAAAGTTTAATATATCGCCATAACTCAGCCACACAATGCCTGAAAATTCATGTTCAATAAGATTCCTCTCCTGACGACATCTACATGCCAATACTGAGTAACAGTCATAGTGTCACCTGCTGACAGGAGGAAGTTTGGCATAAATTGATGATTTTCCCAGTTTTAAAAAAATATTTATATCAGTTTAAATTATTATTGTCCACTGTTCTCTGTCAGCCTGAATGTGAGATCCCTTTCATTGCTGCTTGCAGCTTTAATTTTTTTTACTATTATTATTTAAAGATCATTTGACATATACAAACATAAGAAGATCATTCTTTAAAGATATTATTTGGTGTTTATTTATAGAAAATGACTCTTGAATTTGGAGTTGAATTTGGTATCCACAGTTCTTCTGTCAAATCACATTGTATGACCTTCTAGAAACACCTCATACAAGACCCCTCCCAAGTACAAGGGGCTTTCCTTGCCCCTTAATAGTTGAATAGCACATCTACATCTCCTTTTGTAAAATATATACAGCTGTGATACACAGAAACTTACCAACATCAGTTGTAATATATTTTTAAAATGACTTAACATGGAAGAAAAATTTATGTTTTGGTTGTATAAGATCGTTCAATGGAAATGCTGTTATTTTATGTGGTGTGTCAGCATTTAGAAAATACTGCAAAAGTTTTACAGAAGTCAGTAATGGAAACCAATATAAGTAATCACATTTTTAGCTGGAACTATAATCATTATTTTTATTCATTTTAAGTTGGCATGAAATGGAAGTTCAACCAATCTTTTCTTCTCTATATATTGTGACAAAAATCTACTTGCTTGAGGCTAGGCCTGTCACGATATCTACTTTTTGTTGTACGATATATTGCACCAAAATATATCACGATGAACTATATTATTGTCATTTTAAGACCATTTTAGGCCACTCATTATATATTGCTAGAGTGGCAATATAATAGCATCATAAAACAAGTGCACTCTTTAAAAGATAATAATATTATCTTATAATAACATAATATTTTGTTCTTAAGAATATTTCATTTGATTTAGTCATTTTAATAATTTAATGATTAGGCATTGGAATCAGAATGTGAAAACGCATATCCAAAACAAAGAATAATAAATGTTAACAAACAACAACAACAAAAAAAGCAAGGTAAAAAGTAACAGAGGCTGCGATACCTGTTACCAGATCTATTTTCAGTTGTCAGACACCCACATCAAAATATATTTTAGTCAATTATGGTAAAGACTATAGTGTTTTTAACCATACTGACACTGAGAGGTTGTGCAATCAGCTAAAATGTTGCAAGAATTGTTTTTTACGTATGGGCGATATATATTGCATCACCAAAAATGATTGAGGTCATGTCCATGTGTTTGTGACAGGCCTACTTGAGGCTTTTCGAACAAGAATAAAAAGAATTGTGGCTGGACACACTTTTGATCTGGAATTGTTTATTTTCATTTTGGTTTGCGATTGGTGGGATGTCATTTGAGTGACAGATTGTCCCACCCACAAAATTGGAGAAGAGATAATGGTTTTTAGGATTAAAGATTGCAAAGGCACATTAATTTTAAAAAATAATTATGTGTGTGGATTAATTGAGTATAGAAAACACTGAAATATTACAGTGTTTCCAAAGTCAGCATTGTCAATTACGATTTCATGGTGACTTGAATTTTTTTTTAAGCATTTAATTTTTTTCACACTTGTTCTTTTTTCCCTCTGCTCTGACACCCTTTCTCTTTTGCACAGATTTGTTTCTCTCTCTCTTTCTCTCTCTCTCTCTCTCTCACACACACACACACACACACACACACACACACACACACACAGACACAC
This sequence comes from Danio albolineatus, assembly GCA_903798035.1. Classification (NCBI taxonomy): domain Eukaryota; kingdom Metazoa; phylum Chordata; class Actinopteri; order Cypriniformes; family Danionidae; genus Danio; species Danio albolineatus. The sequence goes on along the minus strand of CAIGQQ010038941.1, from coordinate 3,605,771 downwards.
GCACACAGACGCGCTGGTGTCCCCAGCAGCAGCTGGTGGAGGGAGTTGAGCAGAACCCTTCTAAAGCCCTGCTGCAGAGGCCATGTGGACACTTTAAAGCTCTTCTCTGCAGCCTGTGAAGTTGTTAAGGAGCTCTGCAACACTGGCGACTGGCGCTGTGAATTCCATGCCAGCTGTAGCGCACAGCCCCCCTCCTTCTGTTTCTATCTCTTTCTGTCTCTTTTCTTTCATTCTCTCTATCACTGCGCTCTCTCTCTGTGGCAATAGATGTCCCCTCGCACTTCTGTTACGGCCAGGCGGGCTCAGGATTTGCACAGCTCTGTGTTTTATGCGCAATAGTGAAGCCCATCTGGCTACGGGAGGGAT
>CAIGQQ010038941.1:3589819-3600405 GCA_903798035.1 Danio albolineatus | reverse complement strand
GATGCACCAGAAGTTTGCTTGTTTTTATTTTTTTTTTATGTTGAGGTCTTGGCACTCGGAACAAACAAACCCATTGTAAGCTTGCGGGACATTGATTGGCTCTATTTTTGCCTCTCCATGTGACTGAGGCAGAGGCTGTTCCACATCCGGCGGCAGCGCACACCTGTTTGGGGTGTTCATTCTGAGACTTGTTTGCACAGACAACATGGGAGATGACAGGAAAGCCTTCATCTCCAGCTCTGCCATTCAGCACATGCTCACAAGAACCAACATTAAAGAGACACTCAACACAGCACAATATGGAAACAGAAACAAAAGCTGTGAAGAATATATTGCTATTGTTTGTTTCCATGTTGTAAAGCTGCATTGTAAGATTGCAGATAATTGTTTGAATCAGATAAGGCAAGGAAGATAGCATATTTAATTTTATTTTGGAGTGGCAATTTATTTCATTTAGTTTTTCATGAATTTTATTTTGGGGCGCCACGGTGGCATAGTGGGTAGCACGTTTGCCTCACAGCAAGAAGGTCAGTGGTTCGAGCTCCGACTGGGTTGGCATTTCTGTGTGGAGTTTGCGTGTTCTCCCCGTGGTTGCATGGGTTTTCTCCGGGTGCTCTGGTTTCCCCCACAAGTCCAAAGACATGCGCTATAGGTGAATTGGGCAGGCTAAATTGTCTGTAGTGTATGAGTGTGTATAGATGTTTCCCAGAGATGGGTTGCAGCTGGAAGGGCATCCGCTGCGTAAAACATATGCTGGATAAGTTGGCGGTTCATTCTGCAGTTGCAACCCCAGATTAATAAAGGCGCTAAGCCGACAAGCAAATGAATGAATGAATGAATTTTATTTCATATAGGTTTATTTGTATATATGTATATATGTATATTATGTATCATTTTATTTTAGATTTTATTATATGTGTTGGGGTGTGGTTCTTTCTTGTAGGTGGAGAGTTCTCTTTCTTACTTCATTTTCTAATAATAATTTATTTTATTGTTTTTTTTATAAAAATGTATTTTATTTTATTCAAATTCTTTTGAGATATGTGATATGGCACTTTATTTGTACTATGAGTATTTTATTATTATCAATATTATTATTTGATTATAGTTATCTCAGCTACTTGTGTAGGCCATGTGAGTTAAATTAAGTTTTATTTTTAAATTTAATTTTATTTAATTTAATTTATTTTATTTTATTTTATTTTATTTTATTTTATTTTATTTTATTTTATTTTATTTTATTTTATTTTATTTTATTTTATTTTATTTTATTTTATTATTTTATTTTATCTTATTTTCGGCTTAGTCCCTTTATTAATCTGGGGTCGCCACAGTGGAATGAACCGCAACCTTATCCAGCAAATGTTTTATGCAGTGGATGCACTTCCAGCTGCAACCCTTCACTGGGAAACAACCTTCTTGCTGTGAGGCGACACTGCATCCCCTTATTTTATTTTTTTTTATTTGCTTTCTTATGAGTTGGTACTTGTGTGGTTATTTTATAATTATCAATGTTATTATTATTATTATTATTATTATTATTATTATTATTATTATTACTCCAGTTATTTAATTTTAGATCTTATTATTGATGTGTAATATTAAAATGTGATAATTGTTTAGTCATTTTTGCATTGGCCAATAAATAACAAAAAAAATAAACAAATAAATAAAAATAAAACACATGCAGTTCAAGAAAACACATGCTATTGCAAAAAACGGTAGCAAATTCAGAAAAGACCATCCATTTGACAGCACATGTAGCAAATTTTCACAAAGCAAACACATTTTTAAGTAATGCGCTGCATTTTCTCACAATGCAAACAAATTAATAAAATGTGCTGCATTTTCTCACAATGCAAACAAATTTTGTAAATGTCTTACGAAAATTCTCACAACACTTTCAAATATAGCACGCAACACAGTGGAAATGTTTCAAGCGGACCCTAAAATGTGATGGACCTGACTATTAAGGTTATGGTTATTAAGGCTAATAAAAACTACAAAAGACAAGGGAATCAGGCAAGGGTGGGCATTTGCAGCATGTATGCTGTCAAATGAATGAATATGTTTTCTTAAAGGGCACCTTTGATAAAAAACCTACTTTTTAAGCTGTTTGGACAGTCATATGTGTAGTTATAGTGTATAGACAGTCATTTTGGGCTGATATAAACACACCCAGTCCTTTTTTTTTCAATTTAACAGCTTAAAAACGGTGGACCAATTAGAGCGGTTTTGAGATTGACCGCAACTTGACGTAGGAGTGCGGTCCCCCCGCCCACCGAATTGATTGACAGCTGCTTATTAACATGTCTCCTTAGTAACGTGTATAATCACATCAACAAGACAGGACGTGCGCAAAGCAACCGGGAATAAAAGATCTGTTCAGTTCGCGAAGGTCATTAATTATCATCAAATGTGATCAAGAGTGAGTTTCACAAGTTTAACACGTGTTTAAAACAGTGCATGTTTGTAATGAACTACAGCCATTTACTTCAGCTTTACTTCATCACCACAGCCGCATATCAGCAAAAAAGATGCTTCAATCTCGGTTTGTTGACATTAAATCAGGTTTATTGTGTACATTAACATAACAGATATCCATACAGCAGTGGATATTAGCCCGTATCCTTTCACATTTGCTTGCAAAAGCGCGCGCTGTCTGTGTGTGCGCGTACGTGCGTGAACGAACTCTATTACTGCATTGTGTGTGACTCATCGTTGCAACTCCTTAACAAACACATTAAACCGTCTTTGGTAAAGTTCTTACTGTTGTATTTCTCAAACGCAGTGAGATCTGCTTCCCTTACATATGTTCCTGTTGTGTCTGTGTGTCTGACGCAGCCGAGGGCGGAGATTGAGGCACGTTGAAGGGAACTGTGAGCGGGGAGGACTATTCTTAAAGGGCCAGTGAAAAACAGGAAAAAGTTGTTTAGAGCTATAATGGAAGAGCTTTAGAGAGCTATAATTAATAATCTGAAGGGTATTTTGAGCTGAAACTTTACAGACAAATTCTGCTGACACAAAAGACTTATATTAAATATAAAAAAAGGGGTCATGTATGTGCCCTTTAATTTGCTGGCATTATTTTAATTGCATGTGTCTGGGCCACCGTACACTTTACTACTTTTTTACTACTTTATTTTTACTTCATGACACTTATTCAAAGTTGTGACATTGCCAAAAAGTACAAGATACAGCCTCATCCCCTTTTGAACCAACTGGAGAGTTTCACCAGGTGGAAGAATCCACATCCTTCAATATATGCCAATATGATGAGTTGGAGCGTCCCGATCATTAGGCCGTCATTCTGGGCAGGTGCGCTCACTCTGAACGGAACCAGATAAAAACAGGCACTGTTGGATTAGGCAGACTAAGGTAGGATCATGTGCGCTAATAACTTATAAATGATCGTAATGACCATCTGTTCCCTAGTGGAGTGTTCACTCTCCGTGCAGCGTTTGGCAGACATGCTGGAAGCTCTGGTCTAATTCCTTTGAAAATGCCACTCGTTGGCTCCTTGCTGGGATGAGATAAGATCTGCGCTTCGACTGAAATGGGAAAAGAGCGTCTGCACCGTCCTCCTTAATGTTCCGCGGGACACATATGCGCCGCCACATATGCACGAACCACAATGCCCTATAAATCAGGACGAGGGTTAGTCCTGTCATATTAATCCAGACTCGTTTAGCTTTGCTTGTTGCTGTGCGCTTGATTGAAACATGTACCCTGCATTTTTTCCCTCACCGACATCTGCTGTTGCATATGAACCGATTACGCCAGTAGATTTTCAATATGCCTGGTCTAAGAGTTTCTGTAGATGACAGCTACTCTCGCTAGGCAAACAGCCCAGCTTTCCTTTTTAATCAGTCACCTCTAAACCACATTCGTCACAGTGGACATTCGGGTGCAAGTAAAAACCTCTGGTGGTAGACTTACAAGAACTAATGTTATCCGCAGTGTGTGTGTGTGTGTCTCTCTCTCTCTTTCGCTCTATCTATGGCTCGCAGCAGATTAGTGGGCAGAAGCTGAGCAGATGGGTGCAGACCTCAGCATCCGTACACAGAGCAGGAGGTTTATAGTCCTTACTGTGCTGGTTCGGAGAATGTGCCCTAATCTCAGCGTGGAGAGGCTGGAGTTCCTAATACTAGACCCACATTGGCCTCGGCGTGTTTAGAGATGACAGTGTGTAGCTGAGGTCAGGTTGAATACAGGCCCTAAGAAAAACTAAATAGTCCCCTGAATGTTTTGTCCAAGCTATTACTCTGTTTTCTGTATTTACAGGATGTAATGACAAATGCACTGATTAATGCTGGGTTCAGTGTACAGAATATTTTCATCAGTGTTAAATTAGGCATAACTCAAGACTGACCTTTGAAAACAAGAATGTTAACAAATATAGTGTAATCCTAAATTGCATACTTTCAGTCTTGTGAACTTGTGAATCATTGCCATAAACTTGCGTCTGTTAGTCTGATTCACTGATTCAAGGTACTTTAATCCCATACAAAATGACAAGCAGACTTGCAATTTTGGGGATTTTCCATGGTTACAGCATGTATGTGTCCTTGAAGTCCATAAATCCATAGAGCATAAGTCTCAAACTCGATTCCTCGAGGGCTGCAGCTCTGCACAGTTTTGCTCCAACACTAATCAAACACAGCTAATTAAGCTAATCAAGGTGTTCAAGTCTACTAGAGACTATTACGCAGGTGTGAGTTGGAGGTGGTTGGAACTAAACAGTGCAAAGCTGTGGCTCTACAGGAATTGAGTTTGAGACCTTTGTCGTAGAGCAGGGCTTCTCAGTCTTGGTCTTGGAGGGCCAATGTCCTGCAAAGTTAAGTTTCAACTCCAATCAGACACAGCTAGGCTAGCTAATCAAGATCTTACTAGGCGCTCTAGAAATAACCTTGCAGGTGTGTTGAGACAAGTTGGAGGCAAAATCTGCAGGACAACGAACTCCAGGACAGAGTTTGAAAACTCCAGCCATGTAGTGTGCTGTTCAATATATTAGCTTTTGGTCTTTTTCTGACCTTATATTTCACCTATTGTGCCTATTTTACAATTTTACGTGTACGGTCACACCGGTATGATCAATCTTGGCTGGGATCTGGAGCATATGATCACAGTGATGTGATTAAAACATTTACATGCACCACATGATCAGCTGCTAAATTCAAATCTGCTTTCCCGCAGAAATTCATACTGATGTCTTTGGAGATGACAGTAATAATTTTTTGTTATATAATTGGAAGATGTGCTCTATTTATAGGATACATACTGTTTAAAAAACACATTTTCATGTATTTTGAGAGAAGCTAATGAATTAACATGCTGTAAATCCAGCAGCTCTAATATTTCCACTACAGTGCGGCCTAAAGCTGCAGTCACACTAGAGTTTGTGATTGCTCCATGTTACAAACCCCTTGATGTTAGGTCTAGGGGAAAGTGGGGTTTGACATTTGGATAATTAAAATGAATTTATATCAACCGTGAATGAAGTGCAAAAGACAACCAAAGTAATACCAAAAATTGTGATTTTATTTACAATACCCAAGTGAACAAAAACAACGAATGAATCAAAATTATAGAAAAAGAAGATAAGGCAAAAATATACTATTTACAATATATACAACACAAAAGACGGGAAAAACAAGGGAGCTGGCAGAAGGGACGTGGGCGGCGCTAAAGAAATGAAAAGAACAAAACCCAACAATATCTAACTCCCCAGAAGCATCTAACTAACTAAATGTATTAAACAAATTAAACGCGAAGAGTCTTCCGAGTCCTAACTAACTACTCTGTCTGTCGAAAAAGTACAAGCGGGGGCGCTCGCCCCTAACCTAATGTACTGTACAAGAGTAGACCTATGTGTTGCAATATGTATGTCACGTGACTTTCTTACCTGTCCGCTTCGCCCAAGCCTCGTAAACAGTGAATGAGAGATGGAATGTGAATTACGGACGGATAACGTGCACACAGAAACAGGCAACAATGAAACACACAGTCAGACAGGGTTTTTCTTTCTATAACGCAATGCAATCAACATAAACACACAGAGTAACAAGGAGAAGAGAAGGATGGGCTGGGCTAGGGTCTAGCGCGCTTTTATATCGGGAGGTCTTTGCCTATTGGACGTGATGTCATAATGACGTAACTGGGGATGAAATGATTGACGGATGAAGTGACCAATAGCGGGAACCGGAGAATCTGAAAGCAGATACGGGAGAACAGAGCAAGAGCGGGAGAGAGAGAGAGGGAGAACACAAATAGAACACAAATAACACAAATACGTAACATCCATGTTTTAAATTTCTGTCCAGAAAGTCATGATTTGATTTTCGATTGGTCTCACTCGATCACATGATGTGATTTCGCAGGTCAGAGTTCACCAAGCTTGAACTTTCCAACGTAGCGAACTGCAAAACTTGTCGCATGAGCTTGCATTTCCTGTCTGCTGCATTCACATGCGTATGAATGGGACTCTATGGGGAGAAAAGTGCTGTGTGACCGGGGCTTAATACTGCGGTGCCAGTCACATATTATAGATCAATTAATATGATGATCATTAACTGTTTAAACATCAAAATAGATGCTCCTACACATATCTGAGCATGAGTATTTACAATGCACATGTGAAAAGGTTAATTCACACTTTTTCAATCAAGGAGTGAAGGAGCTAAACTTTGCGGAATGGTCACACTTTATAAGGTTCATTAGTTAATGTTAATTAATGCATTTACTAACATGAACAAATAATGAACAATATATTTACTACAGTATTTGTTCATGTTAGTTAATGTTAGTTTATGAAAATACAGTTGTTCATTGTTAATGTTAACTCACGGTGCATTAGCTAATGTTAACAAGCATGGACCTGGATGTTAATAATGCATTAGTAAATGTTCAATTATGATTAATAAATGCTGTACAAGTGTTTATTTATGATTAGTTTGTGTTAGTAAATGCATTAACTAATGAACCTTAGTGTAAAGTCTTACCTGCAGGATTATAGTCCTCCAGTACTGGAGCAGCCCATTGCTGATTTATGCCACGATCACACTAGAGTTTGAGCATGCGAAACTCTGTTGGATTAAATAAGATTAGACATTTAAAAAAGGTAGTTATTAGTCCGTATTTAAAATTTCTGTCCAGAGAGGTTATGTTTTGATTTTCTATTGGTCACACGCAGTCAAGTGATGCGATTTCAGAGGTCAGAGTTCACCAAGCTGCGAAACTTGTTGCACCAGTTTGCGTTTCCAGTCTGAAACAGTGTCTAGCTATAGGAGAAAAGGTCGTGCCCAACTGAGCCTGGTTTCTCTCGAGGTTTTTTAATTCTTCACTTTCGCCAATTGGTGAAGTTTTTTCCTTGCTGCTGTCGCCGCTGGCTTGCATGGTTTGGGACTTGTAGAGCTGCGCATCGATGGATTACTCTTCAGTGTTTGGACTCTCAGTAGTGAATATTAAACCACACTGAACTGAACTACACTGAACTGAACACTGAAAACTGGACTGACACTGTTTCAGTTTACTATAACCTTCTATGTGAAGCTGCTTTGGCCCAATCTACATCGTAAAAGCGCTATACAAATAAAGGTGAATAAATAATGAGTATGAATGGTATGGTATGAATGATGTCCCATTCAGCATTTTATCTTTGTGGCCACGATGTACCCATGATGTACACTTCTGCTGTGTTTGAGCAATAGATTTACCTAACAGGCCCAATCTTAAAACCAAAGTCAATGTGAACTTTAAGTCTTTCAGTGGTCACACAGTATGTTTATGTGTGTGTGTTTGGTCCATAAGAGTGTGGTGGGCATTTTCTGTCCCACTTTGAGGCAAGCTCTGACTTCTGCAATCCATGGTCAAATCTGCATTCAGCCATGAAAGTGCAGACTCATAAGATCCAAAGTGCCATTTGAAATTGGGCCACCTTTCAAGTTTCAAGACCGACCAATGTATCTGTGCTATTTCTTTTTTTTTTTTTTACTATTATTTCACTCTATACACCTAATAGTAACACCAAATACCTTCTTTTTTGTATCTTAAGCCCTGGATACACTAAGCCGACATCAAAGAACTAGCAGTGACAAAATTCGACTGTGATTGTCACCTCGCAACTTGAAATGAAAATGTACATTGCGCACCTCATGAGAGGATGTGTTTTGATGACTAGCATCATTTGCTTTCATTTTCTTTACATAATTTTTTTGATCGTAGCTGAACAGCAAGCCAGAGCATTTTCATTTACTGACGGTCAACACCAATTCTACATGCCGAATTGGGCATAATCCCCCAACTGTGAGCCTAATAGGAGTCAAACAAAAAAACTAGCCTGACAAATACTCACCGACAACTCAACATTGCTAAATGGTTGACTCATAATAATCAAGCATTTGTTCAGTGGATGCAACTTTTGTGACTATATGGATGTATTTGAAACCATGAGCCTTTACACTACAAAAAAATATCACTCAGATGTTACTCAAACTATTTCTGGAAGTAGTCGAAAGTAGACAAGTTCCTGTATTTAGTGTTGTCCGCTTGTGAACAGATTGACTAAAATGGATTGACAAATATATCTTGCGTAAATGGAGTCTCGCTGTTTTAAAATTACATTAGAAATTTGTTGAAAACCAAAATGCAACTGACTAAACGAAAGAGCAACCTCTGAGCAATCAAATGTTCCACTGGCTGCACATAAACGGCTAGTGTTACTGTAGGACTGTGTGTTGGGAGTGTTTGTGATAATGTTGGAACAGGCGTATGGTGTCCAGATCTTCCTCTGGGAGATGAGTGTGTCAACTTCTGCCCACTAATCTGCTGTCTTTGTCGTGTCTGCTGAGCTGGTGTCATCTGTGTCTTTTTCTCTCTCACTTTCTGTGGTCGCTCTGCGTTTAAACGCAGATGTTTCTTTATGAGTCCACTGCATATCATTTCACTGAAACGACTGCATGTGGTGAGAAGGTGGTGGGATGCATGGAAAGCCGTGTTTTCTGGTTTCCATGTGTGCTCAGCGGTTGTGTAGTTTGGAACGGGTGTGAAAATATATGCATCTTCCATAAGGACGGATGCGTCGCCGCCACCCCATTGGTTCCCTGCATATCTCTTCATTATCACTGATCACTCAATCACTCAGAGTCGTCCAACCTCTCAGCGTGTGGCTGGCTGTAGTTTGTCATCATTTCCTTGCCGAGCCGCACGGTTGCTTGCTAGACAGAAGTCTACCTCCGACAGTGCCGAGTAGCTTCCTGGTTACATCTGTGGGCTTGTTGGAGAGGATCAGACAATGATGAACTAATGAGTGTTAATTAGTGCGCTCACAGGGGCTGCTCTTCGGAGAGGACAGGGGTGGAGCGGGGTCAAAGAAGGGACACCGCTGTGGAAATCACTGCCAGTTAGAATTAAACTTGTTTATTTGCTCAGCTTTGGAAGCTTTTTGTACCAGTTGTGTGGGTTCGCCATATACAGTGCTGTGAAAAAGTAAGTGCACCCTGTGAAAATGATGACTTTTTGAGATATTTACTCATACTGAAGTGATGTAAATTAGCATTTGACACTCAAAATATACATTATTATTTAACTTTATTGCATTGATTGCATTGGAAAAGATTAGTACACCCCTACCTTCATCTGCACGACAACACTGTACAAAAATGGAGTGCTTTTGTCTTTCCTTTTTGCACTTTTGAATAGCTTTGTTACAATTGGCATTTTTATCAAAACTCAGATCTACACAAAGAGCTTTGACCCTAACAAAAACCCTAACCTGTCTGCAAAATAAAAGTAATATAAATAATATTACAAGATGCATTGTGAATCCAGTCACTGAATGCATTGTCAACCAGCATTGCTGCGTTTACATGATGTTTATGTGTGTGTGTCAGAATAAGAGAATGTGTTGGACTAATGCCACAATATTGACTTGCTCATTCTTGGACATCCTCTTGAGAGTGAAGTAGTCACTCAAGAGAAGATGGATGAAGGCCTCAGGGGAAATTTGCCCATCCTTGCTCATAAACTCATGTAATACCATATTGGGACCCTAAATCTTATTCCAGTATTCAGAATATCAATCAATGGATATGCATTGATCCTTAAACTGTTGCAATTGGACCCTTTTCCTGAATTTTGAGTATGTAATTTCTTTATCCTATGTACATATTGAAAATACAGTGTATTTACAGTGTTTGTATTGTTTTTTCTTTGAATGATCCTTTTGTTTTCAACTAACAGAGATTAGTTTGAATTTATTCATTGTTTACATAGTTCTTGTCGCTAACATCCAAGCGTTTGCACGGAGACTTTTTTATTATTATTATTTTTATCAGGGGTGTAACAATGATGAAAGTATGCAGGAAGTATATCATAAATCTTGTCAGTCTCACAAGTGTTCATGAAGATTTCTGATAGTAGAATAGAAGATAAGTAGGTGTAGTCATGTGTTAGCATTACTGCTAACTATGCTCTATTATTTGATGTATCTGTTTACAAGAGCTTTCTGCTTAATGCCTTCACACAAAGGACAATAACACTAATAATAATAATAATAATAATAATAATAATAATAATAATAATAATAA
>CAIGQQ010038941.1:3564113-3577522 GCA_903798035.1 Danio albolineatus | reverse complement strand
TAATAATAATAATAATAATAATAATAATAATAATAATAATAATAATAATATGTAAGCAGAATTTATTATAAATAATTCAATATTTACAAATTGCCATCCAGCTGTGTTTAAAATATAAAAATAAAGCAAAAAGAAATTGTAAATTAGAATTACCTCCTGTCTTTAAGTAGATAGATGCATTTTAATACACTTTTTAATATAATATTATAACAAAACTGATTCCTTGATATCTAAAAATGATTTGTCTGATTGAATCAAACTCCTTTGCTGCTGTTCTGGATCAGTAGAGGTTGTTGTTGGAGTGGTTAGCGGTGGTCCTGGAGTTTGGTTCACGCAGTGTTCAGTAATAAACAGCACTATGGTGACGGCAGCTGTTGCAGTGGCAGACAGAGAGCAGCGGCACTGAGGGTCCACTGAGCACTATAAACACCGGCAGGCCATGACTTCCACAAATAGATCTCTTAGGAGAGAGAGAGGGAGAGAGAGAGAGAAATAAAAAGCGTGGAGGGGGTGTGTGGGAGTGTGTACAACAGCGGAGGGAAGGATTATTTTCTTCTGGAACCCCGAATAATCAGAAGAGGCAAAATTTTACATGTTTTAAATTGGTGCTTTTAATTGATGTGTGCATTGGTGGCAGATTATTAGGAAAAGCCACAGTTTTTTTTGCATCTCATTAGATAAGCAAATTCAGACATGCTAGATGACTCAAATTCCTAATGAGATTACTATTAGAGTTTGTTTTATCCTGTCGTTGGTTTGCCATAAATTTTGAGGGCAATATTAAATACAAATATTTATTTATTGATAAATATAACCTCTTCTTTAACATGCTGAGAGGTTGTTTGTAGAAAGGAGTAAAGACTACAAATTTGTACAAATTGAAAAAAATAATTCATTTTATATTTGTATTAGTATTAATTTGAATGAAACAGTAATATTAAAATACATTTAATATTTACAATAATAACAACAATAATATTAATACAACTGTACAATTTATGCATTTAAGAGCAGATTTAACATTTTTTTCAAGAATAAAATGAAACTTGCTTAATGTGTTTTTTGAATTTAATTTAATTTAATTTAATTTAATTTAATTTAATTTAATTTAATTTAATTTAATTTAATTTAATTTAATGTAATTTAATTTAATTTAATTTAATTTAATTTAATTTAATTTAATTTAATTTAATTAATTTTAAAATTTTATTTAAATTTTATTTTGTTATTTTATTTTACATTTTAAATAAAAAAATTATTTAAATAAAAAATGAAATTTATTTTTATTAAAATACATTTAATATTTACAATAATATTAATAATATTAATAATACAACTGTACAATTCATGCATATAACAGAAGAGTTAACATTATTCCAAGAATAAAATTATACTTAAGCTTAATGTGTTTTTTTGGATTTAATTTAATTTAATTTAGTCTAGTCTAGTCTAGTCTAGTCTAGTCTAGTCTTGTCTTGTCTTGTCTTGTCTTGTCTTGTCTTGTTTCGTTTCGTTTCGTTTCGTTTCGTTTCGTTTCGTTTCGTTTTATTTTATTTTATTTTATTTTATTTTATTTTATTTTATTTTATTTTATTCTATTTGAATTGAATTGAATTGAATTGAATTGAAATTAATTTAATTGTATTGAATTTTAATAAAATTTTGTTATTTTATTTACATTTTTTATTTAAATTTAAATTTTAATTATTTTTTTATTTAATTTAAATTTTATTTTGTCATTATAAAAAATAAAAACAAACTATTATATATAAATATGTTTTATTGCTTGTTTGTGAAAGGATCCTGCTTAACCCATAAGCATTTTTTTTAGCTCTCATCTTTGTGCTACTGTAGGAAATCCTGACCTTTCTGACCATATGGTGCTCTGCATTATACTTTAACCAGAGCCAGACTCTGGGCCGCAACTTTGAGTGTGCTCACTAATATTCAAATAATCCGTGTGATTATGGGAGTGGTTATTAAAATGAATATGGGCAGCAGTGTGGAAACAGATGTCCGCTGACCCACATCTGTGTGTTCATGCTGAGCGGGATGTGTGTGTGTGTGTGCGTGTGTGTGTGTGTGTGTGTGTGCGTGTGTGCGTGTGTGCGTGTGTTCAGGCTGGTGTCTCAGAGGGCACAGCCGTGGCCGGTCTGATGGGTCATCCACCCACCCGTTCATCTGTCCAGGAGTGTCCTTCAGAGGCAAGAGCCATTCACTCCTACAGAGCAGAACACAATGTCCTTGTCTAGAAACTTTTATATAATGGTACAGCAAAAGTAGAATCAAGTGGTCATCTGACTGGACTGCTGCTCTGCCTCTTCATGTGTTTGGCCAGAGAAGAACTGGTGCCCAAAACTGAGCTTGGATTCTCCCAAGGATTGATCTCTATTTCTGTCGGTTGGTTTGCTGATACTGTAGCATTTGGCCTGCTTTGTTGGGGTCGGTAGAGCTGGCCTTTCATGAATCACATGAATTATCAGTGAAAAAACAGCATCCTGTAGATCTGATTATGCCTTAGAAACCTGGTTCACATACAGTCAGGACATTTACATGGACAACAGTATTCCAGTTTTAACATATTTAAGAGATTACGGTGTACACTGCTAAAAATGATATGACAAAAAGTCATGACAACAAATGTTTTTATGCTACTTTAACAAATTTTAATCAGTTTCGTTTAAATGTTTTTTTAGTTATGCAGTTTTAAGTTTAGCTGAATATTCTTAGTCAGTTTGACTGATGTAAGTTGATGACAAGAAAAGGTAATTTAATTTCAGCTAAACAATATTAGTCAGCAAGATTTTTTCTTTTTTACAGTGGATGTTTTCATCCTCTAAAGATCTTGAATGAGTTTAACATACTATCTTATTATCTTGAGTTATTATCTTGCCTGTATGCTGGAATTTTCCAGCCATCTATTACAGTTTAGTTTCAATTCGTTTCAAATTGTTCGCTGCTGCCAGATTTCTAGTTTTCATTCATTCATTCATTTTCTTTTCGGCTTAGTCCCTTTATTGATCCGGGGTCGCCACAGCGGAATGAACCGCCAACTTATCCGGCATTTGTTTTACGCAGCGGATGCCCTTCCAGCCACAACCCATCTCTGGGAAACACATCCATACATTCTCATTCGCACACATACACTATGGACAATTTAGCTTACCCAATTCACCTGTACTGCATGTCTTTGGACTGTGGGGGAAACCGGAGCACCCGGAGGAAACCCACGCAACCACGGGGAGAACATGCAAACTCCACACAGAAATGCCAACTGGCCCAACCGGGACCTGCCCCAACCGGGGATCGAACCAGCGACCTTCTTGCTGTGAGGCGAATGTGCTACTCACGCGCCACCGTGGCGCCCATTTCTAGTTTTAAAAACTTTAATTTAGTTGGAGTTGATTTTTTTTAAACCTCTTAAAGGTCTTGCCCCCTATAACCTGTCTGAACCTTTCAATCTGAACATCAGGCAGGTGCCACAAACCTTAAACACTGAAGTCAAGAGGAGATCATGCATTTGCTAGCGTTAGGCCTAGACTCTGGAATAATCTTTCTTTTGCCTGTGCATGATCTTATCTTCTGGCACGAGGATTTAGGCATTTGTTTTATTTATATTGTGTCACATTGCATGCTTTTTTTTAAAATCTTGTATCTTATTTTATATTTTCTAATGGACAGTCGTGTTTGTTTGTGGTTTATAAATAAATGGAATGATTGTTTGAAATTAAGTATCTATAAGTATCCATATAAACTTTTTTATTTAAACTTTTATATATATTTTTTATATAAACTTTTTTCCATATAAAGATTTTTGAAAGCTAAAGTATAGACATAAGACATAAACTCAAAGACAAAAACACAAATCATATTAAAACATGGATCATTTCAATACAAGCTCTCTGTAAATTCACAAAACTTTTTGATTTAGTTTCTAATTCATTTGAGTTTGTGTGTTGTCATTCACACATTTTAATACAATCTGCTCCTCCACCAATGAGGGTTGGGTTTAGAAGTGAGGATTGAGCAAACACCACCTTTTGTTTTTGTACAAATTAGGTTGTCACCTTTCTGACAATAGATAAAATAGTTAGTTTCCCTATTTCAGTTGTGTTAAAATATTACAAACATTAATCACACTATTGTCGTTCTGTAGGACTTTTCACAACAAAGGAGATAAGTGGCATTGTTTGAGAGCCAAAAAAAGTTAGCATTTTTAGCTTGACAAATAATTAACTGCACTTTCTTAAAATCAAACATGAAACAAGCAGAATTATATGGTATTATAATGAAGATTGTAAGTTGATAAATGAAATTCTGGAGGAAACCTTGTATGACATTAATGGATTTACACTTTATATACTATAACATGTAAAACAGCAACATGAAAGTAATCTTCTAAAAGCAACTCATGTAAACATCTTAGTCTTCAATTCAGAATACGTAAAACAATCAGATTACTGACGCCACGTGTATTTAACTGAATTGAATCTTCATTGAACTGATAAACAGGTCTTATAAGGCTATAGGTTATGCTCATTTTCTCCACATCAACCTGCTTTCTTTCACCTCCCTAACGTGGATTTATCAGATCTAGACAAACGACTTGCTGTGAATCAAATACAAATTCAGTTGCTTTTTTGACCCAAAGAATTATACAAATGTGATCTCATCTCGTGCAGCACACGTAGAAGTGCAATCTTCAAAATTCTTCATCTTGAAAGGAGGATATATGAGCTGTCAGTTTCCAGATAGCTTTGGTTTTTAATGATCTATTGAACATGACAACTGACATTACATATGAAATACACTTTGATATTAATATCAACTGATTTATAAACAAAATCTCATAAATGCAGTTCACTTGCATTGCTGGTTTATTGGGTTAAATGTGAAGATTATTATAATAAGATGATTTTTGTGAGTTTCCACAATATTGTTGTGCACCATAATATCAATGTGCTCACTAAAGAAACGTCATACTTTATTTTTCATTATTACCTGTTTTATCTGTAAAGCTGCTTTGACACTTATTGTGCCATAGAAATAAAAGTGGCTTGACCAGTACTTGCCTTTGCTTACAGATGAGCTCTGTGTTTTTTCTCTAATCTGCAGATGGGCTGTTTTTGACTCCCAGCTGCGTATACAGCTGAAAAACAGCAAAGATGTGCTTCAATATTGGAAAAATGATTAGAAGAAGGCACGGCCTCAGGAAAACATGCACCGAGCGGCTGTGCTGTGAAAACACAAAAATTGAGTTTATTCCAGCAGTAATTCAATTTGACCCAAAGTTACGGTCATCATTGCTTGGAAGGCACAGAAACGCAGGCATTTGAAGGATTCTGTAAAATGTCTGTTAACAATATAAATTATTTTTCTTTTTATTCTCAGCATATCCACAGACTGCCCTGCACCTGTGCACTGAATGTAAAACAGCAGAATAAAAGTGGCACACATTATTTAAGCCTTATAAGCCTTGAACTAAAGCAGTCAGCTGCTGTACGCTAAAATCACAGCATTAAAGACTTTGATTTGAAGTATTTAAATAAGACAGGTGTATATTGAGAGAAAAAAACAATCAAGTCATCTTTATTTCTATAGCGCTTTATACAACGTAGACTTTGACAAAGCCATTTTACTGTACACATATGAACAGGAAAATGGATAAAAAAACAGCAGGGATAAATTCCTTTAATTTTACACTTTCATTTTATAAGTTACCTAGATTTGAGGTTAATCATTTGAATCCATTCAGCTGATCTTTGGCACTTTTAGCTTAACTTTGATTAGCTTAGCATAATCATTGAATTGCTCCAAAAATGTAAAAACTGTACTATCAAACTGGACTCTACTGTTGTTACAAGGCGGATGGAAAATGTGCTATTTTGTGAATTAATATGGATAAGAACTGTACTCAAAATCCAATGTAGTGATCAAGGAATTTTGCTGACATGGCTGCAGCAGGTTCAATGAAATTATGCAGCGATGCTATACCTTGTTACCTAGCTGAGTACTATCATTGCGATTGCACTTTACACATAAAAACACTTTTATTTCTCATTCAAACTACATATTTAAATTTAGTTGAAACAGCAATTTTTTGGGACAACTTAATTTATGTTCAATCCACTTAAATTTGTAAAAATGGTTGAGTAAATTTCATTGATTTGTGTTAGCACAACATGAAGATTGTGTAGAATCCAATACTTGTTTACAGTGTAATAAACAGATTACAGTGTAAAAAAAATATGCTGGGTTTCACACAATCAATTTGTGTTGCCATAACATGAAAGAATTAAGTTAACTTATCAGTTTTTACAAATGTAATTGGATTGAACATAAAACAATTGAGTTAGCCCAAAAAACTCTTGAATTGTGTTGTTTCAGCTCATTTTAAATAAGTACTTTGAACAAACAGCAAACAGCATTTCTTTGACTGTAAAACGCCAGTAACAGACAAATTAACACACACTTGATTGCATATAGAGACTGGATACATGACTGTATGAATCTCAAATGGTTATATAGAGGGCATAGTCTTAAGGTGAGCTGTATAGAGCTTTAAGTTGCAAATGTGCCCTTATCTAGATAGTACTATGGTAACATGGGCCTGGTTGTGCCTGGGTGTAAGGATAATTATGCATTAAGTTTTATGTAAACACATAATTGCATGTCTGATCACGCTCAGTCTTTATGTCTAGTAAGATTAAAACTGTAGAGGTATAAATAAATGACTTAATGAAAAAAATACTTGTATAATTTAAATTAATAATTTATTAAATTATTTTATTCATATGATTATTGTATTCACTGTGGTTCTTGGAGTGAGCTGAGGTAAACATCTTTTTGTGCCTTTTCTGTGACTGAGTAATGTCATAATGTAGTTTATGCATAAATTTTGCTATAAAAATTGAACTAATGCGAACAGATTGGTAAAAGGCAAGTATAATAAATTAACAAGCTCAAAACTCACAACGGATCTTTCTTAAAAAAAAAATTGTAAAAATCAATTTCTAGATGAAGAAAATAAAAGTGTTTTTCTTCCAGAACCCTTCTGTTGTGCTCTATTGTTGGCTTAAATCACTTGTTCTATGTCAAAATAGCAAAAAAGATGGCATGTTTTCAGACATATTTATATCTATTTTTACACAACACACTGCCAGCATTCTAACTTTAATAAAGTTGAGAAAGTACATCCAGATGCTCATTATAGAATCGTCAAAATAGACTGTGGTTGGTGTTGGTTCGCTTTCAGTCAATCAAAGTCTGGTGCAGTTCAACTGAAATGAGAACGGCACATGGACCAAAGACATCTAAACAAATCAAAAACATGACATGATGTCACAAGATGACCATAAACAGGATGCGATGCTTACATTTTTGCGTGAATCTTAACGCTTATTCCTTATTCCTAAACATGAATGCTGTATGTGACCAGAACAACATTTTTATAATGTTTAGACCAAACAACAAACCAATAGGAGTGTAAAGCTTGGGTTTACACTTGTAGTTTGTGTAAACCCAAGCTTTACACTTCTATTGGTTTGTTGTTTGGTCTAAACATTATAAAAATGTTGTCTAAGCCAGGGAAAATTGGCAACGAGCCATGGAACTATATATGAAAATAATGCAGATGGGTAATGCCTTGACAGCTACAGTGTACATTATTTTCTAATAATTAAGTGCTCTACAGCTTATCTTGGTTATATTATGTTTTCACACTTATCGATATTATCCAGATGTTGAATTTTAAGATATTTGTCAGTTTTTTTGTCCCCAAACTTCTCTTTTGTTTCAGATTTTCTTTTAAGCATCTCATCCAGTGTGTGTTTTCAAATAGATTTTTGTCTATTGTTGGCTTTGTAATTGCAAATAATTGAAATAGTTTGGTTTAGTGATAAGGAACTACAAGTGGAGATTTACATAACGCATATTTAGCATGCTAAAGTTTCAAATGGAGACGTGTGGCAAGTGCGCACAAATAAAGAGCAATGTGGTTGTGATGTGCACACGGTGCAACACACTCGCTTTTTCCTTGTGCACCTACAGCGCAGAGAACTGAACCTTTTCAGTATGATGCAAGTGCTCCGAGGATCATGTGACAAGAACCAAACAATCAGCTTCACCCTTTATATGTAATATACAGATATCAGTAATAATGGTACATTAATTACCTCAACACCCAAACACTGCAAAGCTTTTACATTTTTCTCCATAAATAAATTTTGTATCAGAGCTACATCAAGGGTTTGTCAGCGGTGGTCCCTTGAAAAGTGCATCTGATGTCCCTTGCATTTCTCACATGGTTTTAGACACAGGATGTGAACAGCCTAATGCGGTCAAGGCTTGCCTGGAAATACTTTATCTGTGCGTTTGTCTGAAAACGATTGCACACCTAAGAATATGCCAATATACAATATACCAATATACCAATCACCTAAGAATCTACCAATCATATACATAGACTAGACTGGACTATAAAGACTATACCTGTTGTCACTAGTCAGAACACTATTTTCTATTTTCTGTGTCCTTTCCCCACCTTCGTCATCACCTCGTGCACCTCTTTTTTGCTGTGGCCTCTTGTTGCAGCGCTACAGTACTCGGGCATCATTGGGTGATTGACAGCTGGGGTCAGCATGTTGACACAGTTCTCTGGCCCTGTCATCATGACTGTTCATCCCACGCTGGCCTGGGTTAGTGACAGACGCCGGAGGAGCCATTTACTCCCGCTGCTGTTAAAGGCCCATCATCATCGCAGCGCAGCGGAGGGAGAGAATCAGTGTTTCCTCAAATCGTCTTCCTCCAACTGCCATAAATCAAAGGGAATCTGCAGGAACTTAATTAGCTTAATTGCTATGTTTGCTCTAACATAACACTGATCACTCCACCGTTTGAGAAACTGCGTTTGAATAGGGATAAAACAGATGGTGCACTGTCTTTTTTTGCGCCCTTGTAGAAAATTGTTTGCGGAAGATGAGAAGGAGAGTTGGGGAGGGGGCACGTCTTTTAGTGGGGGTGGGATTTTTTTTCAATGTCTTTTTATATTTTTCGACCAGCTGCGTTTCAATTGGTTGGAGAGGTCATGGTCTTTTGAATGCCCATAACTAGCATTCAATATGCATCAATAAGATTTGGATAATCAGATTTTAAGGTTAGGTTTGACTGTGGGTAGGGCTTGAATGACATTATTCCGTCTTATTTTTGTTATTGTTCAATGGTAGTTAACTGTGTTTATGACTTGTGGCTATTACTGTCGGTGACACCCTTAGAATGGTCTAACATTGAAGTTCTGCAAAAAAAAACAACAAAAAAAAAAACAATGTTTTTTTTTAAGGTACTTTATGATATGTTGCCATATTGCAACAACGTCCAATAGTGGATCTAACTTTAGAAATGTCTAATTTAGAATGTTCCTTGTAATTATTTTGCTGTTTGAAATGATTTAATTGGTGTTGCAGTATTATAAGCTTTAACACAGAACTTCTAAATGACAACTCAAACATACTTTCCAACAACTGATATTCCAACAGCTTTCATTTATTCCATCCTTTTTGCTGAATATTATCAAAAACAAACACTGTATTATCATGTATACAACATACCGTAGGTTCAAATATTTCCTCTGCTAAATATTATTACAAATAAATAACAAGTCTAGTACATCCAGATGCATCAGAATAATGTAGCTACTAGCTAACAATGTTTATATATTATACAATATACTATACTACGCCTGTCTTATCTGCCTTCGTAGCTAACTTACCTGGACTGTCTCCGTCACTGCTCTTAACCAATGTACAATCTACATCATTCTCATGGTCACTAAAACCCATCTCATCCTCACTTTGGATCTGCAGAAAGAGCCAGTTCTGCCCTTTTCTTCTTTCACTTACAATAGATTAGAACATGGGGGTCCTCACTAGTACACTAGGTGCGTCCCAAATCGCATACTAATGCACTATTCTACACATTTTTTGTAGTATAAATAGTGTCTGTAGTGCGTTCACAATGACAACTATAGAAATAATAAGTGCACTTTAAGTACCCGGATAATGCACTCAGTCCACCGGTAATATGAAGTGTGTAATGATGGACACGCACGCAGCTTTGCTCACGTAACGGAAGGGGCGGAGCTATCGGGCGCACATGTTGGATAACTATTTATTTTGGATTGTGAAAGCAAAATTCCCCCACAAGAGTGATTATAGCGCCTCCCGATGGTGAATGCAGTAACACTCATGACAGGTATTCTTTGGTATTTTGGTCATTTATTTCACTAATCTGGCAACCGTCAAACGGTTTGAACTTCCGCTTAGTAAAAAAGCCATTAGTGTTCCATTTGGACAACACTACTTACATATACTATACTGTTGAGTGTATAAGTGCATAAGTACATAGTGCATAAGTGCATAGTGTATAGTGTGCCATTTGGGACGCAGCTACTGTTTCCTGCATTTACATCTAGTCAAAAGTATTGCCATTTATGCCATTAACATATGACTAATCAACATTATATAACTAGCATGCATGTGTTGTTATAACGCCAATGATCATAGCTGGTCTTGCTAGCTAGCTAGCAATCATTTGAATTTGATAAAAACATTTTTGAGTTGTGAACACGTCATCATAACTTACTGGAGGTGACGTTTCAGATTCTTTGATGCTTCATCCTTTTATTGACGTTTTCATTTGCATTCAGCAACTGCTCACAATTAATGCCCGTCTGACAGAAATAGCGCCACAGAAAAACACTGCACGTCATGTGACTTAACCAAAGCACATCACTGGCTTAACTAAGGTCTTCTCCTTCCAACAAAAACTTAGAATGTTGGTCTTAACGAAACAGTGGCATGTAAATGAACATAAATGTCATGTTGTTATATGGCAACATGATGTGGTAGAGGGTTAAATGCCATTATAGTGGGATAGATAATAACATCTGTTGACAGAAAACATTTTTTTATTTTTTCATGTGAGTTTGCATCTAGCCACTCTAATGTTTTTTCTAAGGACTGCGAGTTACAAACGGACAAGTTACAACTGCATTTCAGTTTATATATTGCAATTTTCAACATTTTCTTCAATTTCTGTGACCTCAATACAGCTTTATGAGTCCCAGAATAAAAACAACAGACAATTAATAGCATATTTTTATCCCACAATTTTTATCTTGATCTATCTATCTATCTATCTATCTATCTGTCTGTCTGTCTGTCTGTCTGTCTGTCTGTCTGTCTGTCTGTCTGTCTGTCTGTCTGTCTGTCTGTCTGTCTGTCTGTCTATCTATCTATCTATCTTTCTATCTATCTATCTATAATTGCAGGTTTATATCTTGCAATTCTGAGTATACATTCACAAATTTTGGAATCTACTTTAGAAATTACTTTTGCTTACCTTACCAAGGCTACATTTATATAACAATATACTATATCAGTGGTCCTCAAACTTTTTTCACCAAGTACCACCTCAGAAAAAAATTGTCTCAGAATAAAAACAACGAACAATTAATAGCATATTTTTATCCCACAATTTTTATCTTGATCTATCTATCTATCTATCTATCTATCTATCTATCTATCTATCTATCTATCTATCTATCTATCTATCTATCTATCTATCTATCTATCTGTCTATCTGTCTATCTGTCTATCTGTCTATCTGTCTGTCTGTCTGTCTGTCTGTCTGTCTGTCTGTCCGTCTGTCCGTCTGTCCGTCTGTCCGTCTGTCCGTCTGTCCGTCTGTCTGTCTATCTATCTACATATAATTGCAGGTTTATATCTTGCAATTCTGAGTATACATTCACAAATTTTGGAATCTACTTTAGAAATTACTTTTGCTTACCTTACCAAGGCTACATTTATATAACAATATACTATGTCAGTGGTCCTCAAACTTTTTTCACCAAGTACCACCTCAGAAAAAAATTGTCTCTCTAAGTACCACCACAATGACCAGTATTGACATACAGTAGCATAGTAGGCGTAATTAAGCAGCTAAAGCCCTGCACAGTTCAAAAACGTCACAGATTAATTCTTCTTATTATTAATATTTATTATTATCATTATTTATCAGCCACTTTAAACATTCTAAATAGTTTGAACAGAGAAATTAGATCTGCTTACTGCGCATTAAAGAAGGCTTTGTGTGTCAGAAAAGTAAGTGTTTAAACTATACCTGGCAACATTGGGATATAAAAATATGGGATATGCCTCCAACAACCATTACAAATACAGGGTGCAAAATAGCTTCAAATGAAAGAATAAATAACTTTAGAAAATTTAAAATAAAATAGAAGGTTTAGCCTAAAACAAAATTACATTAACTTTAATTATTCAGCGATTCCTCCACGTACCACTAAAAGTAAGCCTGCGTACCACTACTAGTACACCTACCACAGTTTGAGAACCACTGTACTATATGATTGTACAGTATTACTTCAGTGTCAAAAAGCATTAAATGTAAACATGTTTACAATGTAATTTATTACTGTAAATAATAATAATAAAAAATGCATCACAAAAAATTTGATAGAAGATCACAATTCGAGTTTTACATTCTGTGACAGAAACAAGCTTCCATAACTCGGTCTCCAAAATAACAAGCAAAAGATGAAAGGACAAATAAAGTTTCATTACAAAGCCAGTTTCCTTGACTACGGCATGTCTATGGTAAATGTCAAACAGCCAGAGCATCAAAACAGCCTTTAGCCTTTGTAAATAAAGTCATTTTGAAGTCAGTTTAGTGTATTGTGTTCTGCTGTGCTATATTTATATTGTAGTAGCGCGTATTGATCAGTTTCAAGGCCCGAGCCCATCTCTGTTCACTTCAGTGAGAATATCATTATGAACTGCGTCTCCTTGACAGAGGCGAATCATGTTCCTCTTGAGATTTTACCTCTGTAGTTGGGATTGTATAACAGATCTGCTGTATGTGGGAGGGAGCCTGCTATTCATTTGTTTGCAGAATTGCTGCAGGAACCTTCTGTATGGAAGCACTGATGAATTTCAAAGACGCCCACTGAAACGCAACATGAGGAGCACTTTCATGGTTTTGAGAAGAGATCTGTTATAATGAGGAGAAACCAGAAACTAAAAATAAAGTTTACGCAAAATTGTTTTTTGAGTGGATCATACACTTTAGTATTTAGTTATGTGTTATCCATTGAAAGTCTTTATTTTTTTCCCTTCAAGTAGGTCAACAATGTTTGAGTTACTCATTTAAAAATCACTCGACTAATTGTACTTCAATACACAGTTCAGTGGTGTTTACATTAAACATTTTAAGGCAAAACACAGCATTTTACTACTCACTATTTATATAACTCTGAAGTTAAAAGGATAGCTTATTCATGAACATTCATTATTTTATTTTATTTTATTTTATTTTATTTTATTTTATTTTATTTT
>CAIGQQ010038941.1:3541682-3564103 GCA_903798035.1 Danio albolineatus | reverse complement strand
TTATTTTATTTTATTTTATTTTATTTTATTTTATTTTATTTTATTTTTTTAAATTATTATTATTATTTTTTAAATTCTTTTTCTTTTTGGCTTAGTCCCTTTATAATTTTGGGGTTCCCTCAGCGGAATGAACCTCCACCTTATCCAATATGTGTTTTACACAGCGGATGCCCTTCCAACTGCAACCCATCAATGGGAAATATCCATACACTCTTATTCACACACACTACGAACTATTCACCTATAGCATGCCCTTGGACTTGTGGGGGAAACAGGAGCACCCGGAGGAAACCCACGTGAACACAGGGAAAACATGCACACTCCACACAAAAATGCCAACTGGCCCAGTCAGGACTTGAAGAAGCGACCTTCTTGCTGTGTGGTGACAGTGCTAACCACTTAGCCACCATGCCGCCATACATCAGTTCATATTGATAAAAAAATAAATAAATACACCACTCGCTGTTTGTGAAAATCTACATGGTTGCGAAAGCCTCAGAACCATCTTTATTCTAACAAAAATGTTATCAAGTTGACTCCACAAAGCTGGTCAGAGATAACAGTACTGTTACACATGTCATTAAATTTTTTTTTCATATATATAACTGCATATAACTGTTCTATAATATTATCTGCTATATAATGTTACATCGCACTTTGCAAAGAAACTGGTCTGGCAGATATCGCGTTTTCTGAAAAAATACATTTTGTAGTAGGCCTAAGATGTTAATTCTTAAATTGTGTTAATGGCAGCAATTCACACATAGATAAGGGAACATCTGAACAGTGATTTCCAATCATTCATTCATTCATTCATTCATTTTCTTCCGCTCTTCCGGGGCCGGGTCGCGGGGGGCAGCAGTCTTAGGAGAGAACCCCAGACTTCCCTCTCCCCAGACACTTCCTCCAGCTCCTTCGGGGGGATCCCGAGGCGTTCCCAGGCCAGCCGAGAGACATAGTCCCTCCAGCGTGTCCTGGGTCTTCCCCGAGGCCTCCTCCCGGTGGGACATGCCTGGAACACCTCCCTAGGTAGGCGTCCAGGAGGCATCCGAAACAGATGCCCGAGCCACCTCAGCTGACTTCTCTCGATGTGGAGGAGCAGCGGCTCTACTCCAAGCTCCTCCCGGGTGACAGAGCTCCTCACCCTATCCCTAAGGGTGCGCCCTGTCACCCTGCGAAGGAAACTCATTTCGGCCGCTTGTATCCGAGATCTTGTTCTTTCGGTCATGACCCAGAGCTCATGACCATAGGTAAGAAATAGGAACGTAGATTTACTGGTAAATCGAAAGCTTTGCCTTTCGGCTCAGCTCCCTCTTCACCACAACAGACCGGTAAATCGACCGCATTACTGCTGCCGCTGCACCAATCCGCCTGTCAATCTCACGTTCCATCCTTCCCTCACTCGTGAACAAAACCCCAAGATACTTGAACTCCTCCACCTGGGGTAAGGACTTTCCTCCAACCTGGAGATGGCAAGCCACCTTTTTCCGATGGAGCACCATGGCCTCGGACTTGGAGGTGCTGATTCTCATCCCAGCCGCGTCACACTCGGCAGCAAACCGCCCCAGTGCATGCTGAAGGTCCATGTTCGATGAAGCCAACAGAACAACATCGTCTGCGAATAACAGAGATGAAATCCTGTGGTCCCCGAACCGGACCCCCTCCAGCCCAAGGCTGCGCCTTGAAATTCTGTCCATAAAAATTCTGAACAGAATTGGTGACAAGGGGCAGCCCTGCCGGAGTCCAACATGCACTGGAAACAAGTCTGACTTATTGCCGGCAATGCGAACCAGACTCCTACTTTGTTCATACAGGGACGAGACGGCCCTTAACAGAGCGCCTCTGACCCCATACTCCCAGAGCACCCTCCACAGAATACCACGAGGGACATGGTCGAATGCCTTCTCCAAGTCCACAAAACACATTTGGACTGGTTGGGCATACTCCCACGAACCCTCGAGCACCCTGGTGAGGGTATAGAGCTGGTCCAGTGTACCACGGCCCGGACGAAAACCGCATTGTTCCTCCTGAATCCTAGGTTCAACCATCGGACGGATCCTCCTCTCCAGTACCCTGGCATAGACTTTCCCCGGGAGGCTGAGAAGTGTGATCCCCCTATAGTTGGAGCACACCCTCCGGTCCCCCTTCTTAAAAATGGGAACCACCACCCCAGTTGCCCAGTCCAGAGGTACTGTCCCCGACCGCCATGCGATATTGTAGAGACGTGTCAACCAAGACAGCCCTACAACATCCAGAGACCTAAGATACACAGGGTGAATCTCATCCACCCCTGCTGCTTTGCCACTGCGAAGCTTGCAAACTACCTCAGTGACCTCAGCTTGGGTGATGGGTAAGTCCACCCCTGCATCCCCAATCTCTGCTTCCTCAATGAAAGACATGTCGGTGGGGTTGAGGAGATCCTCAAAGTATTCCTTCCACCGTCCGACCACATCCCCAGTCGAGGTCAACAGCTCCCCACTTCCACTGAAAACAGTGTCAATGTGGAGCTGCTTTCCCCTCCTGAGGCGTCGGACGGTTTGCCAGAATCTCTTTGGGGCCGACCGATAGTCTTCCTCCATGGTCTCCCCGAACTCTTCCCAGGCCCGAGTTTTTGCTTCCGCAACCGCCCGGGCTGCAGCACGCTTGGCCTGCCGATACCCATCTGCTGCCTTGGGAGTCCTGCAAGCCAACCAAGACCTGTAGGACTCCTTCTTCAGCTTGACGGCATCCCTTACTTCCGGTGTCCACCACCGGGTTCGTGGATTGCCGCCCCGACAGGCACCACAGACCTTACGGCCACAGCTCCTCACGGCTGCGTTAACAATGGAGTCGGAGAACATGGACCACTCAGTCTCCATGTCTCCAGCCTCCCTCGGGATCTGGTCAAAGCTCTTCCGGAGGTGAGAGTTGAAAATCCCTCTGGCCTGAGGTTCAGCCAGACGTTCCCAGAGGACCCTCACAATACGCTTGGGCCTACCAGGTCTGTCCAGCCTTCCCCCCTGCCAGCGGATCCAACTCACCACCAGGTGGTGATCAGTTGACAGCTCTGCCCCTCTCTTTACCCGAGTGTCCAAGACATACGGTCGGAGATCAGATGATACAACCACAAAGTCGATCATTGACCTCCGCCCTAGGGTGTCCTAATGCCATGTGCACTGGTGGACACCCTTATGATTGAACATGGTGTTCGTTATGGACAAACTGTGATTAGCACAGAAGTCCAATAACAAAACACCACTCGGATTCAGATCAGGGAGGCCGTTCCTCCCAATCACGCCTCTCCAGGTGTCACTGTCATTACCCACGTGGGCATTGAAGTCCCCCAGTAGAACAATGGAGTCCTTAGTCTGAGCACCTTCCAGCACCCCTCCCAAGGACTCCAAGAAGGCCGGGTACTCTGCACTGGTGTTTGGCCCGTAGGCACAAACCACAGTGAGAGACCTATCCCAGACCCGAAGGCGCAGGGAGACAACCCTCTCGTTCACCGGGGAAAACTCCAACACATGGCGGCTAAGTTGGGGAGCTATAAGCAAGCCCACACCAGCTCGCCGCCTCTCACCGTGAGCAACTCCAGAGTAGAAGAAAGTCCAGCCCTTCTCAAGAAGTTGAGTTCCAGAGCCCCAGCTATGTGTGGAGGTGAGCCCGACTATCTCTAGTCGGTACCGTTCCACCTCACCGCACAAGCTCGGGCTCTTTCCCTCCCAGTGAGGTGACATTCCATGTCCCAAGAGCCAGTTTCTGTGCCTGACGATCGGGTTGTCGTGGTCCTAACCTTCGACCACCACCCGTTCCACAATGCACCGGCCCCTTACGGCTCCCCCCGCAGGTGGTGGGCCTGCGGGAGGATGGTCCCACGTCGCTCCTTCGGGCTGAGCCCGGCCGGGTTCCATGGGAGAAAACCCGGCCACCAGGCGCTCGCATACGAGCCCCAACCCCAGGCCTGGCTCCAGGGTGGGGCCCCGGCTGCGCCATACCGGGCGACGTCGCGGTCCTTGATGGCATAGTAATCATAAGGGGGTTGTGAACCGTACTTAGTCTGACCTGTCACCTAAGACCTTTTTGCCTTGGGAGACCCTACCAGGGGCATTAGCCCCGGACAACATAGCTCTTAGGATCACTCAGGCACTCAAACCCCTCCACCACGATAAGGTGACGGTTCATGGAGGAGTGATTTCCAATCATAAAATCCAAATGTCAAAAAATGGTGTTCATCGCGTTTTGCAATCAAACTCTTCATATATATATAGAGTACCTGGATGGGTGACCACATGGGAAAGCTTGGTTGCTGCCGGAAGTGGCGTTAGTAAGACCAGCAGGGGTTGCTCTATGAGGGTCCTAATGCCCTAGTATATAGATGGGCACTCTATACTGCTCAGTAAGTGCCGTCTTTCAGATGAAACCTTAAACTGAGGTCTCTGTGGTCATTAAAAATCCCAGGATGTCTATCGAAATAGAGTAGGGCATCCAAATTTGCCCACTGGCCTCTGTCCATCATGGCCTCCTAACCATCCTCATATCATAATTGGTTCATTACTCTGTCTCCTCTCCACCAATCAGCTGGTGTGTGGTGTGCGGTCTGATTGTCACGGTTGCAGGTGCATGCGCTTCTTCTGTTCTGTTGTTGTCACGTGGGTTTGTTTTGTATTCCATGTGCTCTCTTGCGTTGTTGATCATGTGATCTTTTGGTCAGCTGTTCTAATCAGCGGTTTCAGCTGTATGTACTCAACACGCCTTTATATTGAGCTGGACCCAGCACCGTATTGTCAGTTCGTTACTCCTGTGTGCTTATGTTGTCTCTGTGTCTTATCAGATTCTTGTTGGTGTGTTTTTGTCCCTGATCGGCGTTGTATCTATGTGTTCGGTGCTGGATGCATCGTTATTTGCACATGTCCTGAGTTTATTATTAAATCACTTGCATTTGGATCCATTTGACTTTTGTCTGTATCCCGCACGTGACAGAACGAACTGACCATATCATGGATCCAGCAAGTGTCGTACAGCTACAGGAAGTTTTAACATACAACAACACCAGAATTGACCACCAGGAAAGACTTTTAACTTCCACCAATCAGACACTACAAGGTCTGGCTACTCAAGTCACGGCACTCACCACCCTGGTGCAGCAGCGGTCAGGAGAAGCCCTTGCTGCGGGAGATCCACATCTGCATCCCACGCCCTTTGTGCCAGTCCTGGGTAATTCCTCGGCTGAACCACGTCTTCCTCCACCGGCGTCCTATTCAGGGGAGCCTTTTTTCTGCAGGGCCTTTGTTACCAAGTGCTCCCTTTACATGGATCTTCATCCTTCCTACTTTCCCACAGAACGCGCCAAGGTTTCTTTTGTGGTGATTCTTTTTTGTGGAAAGGCTGCGCTCTGGGGGACTACTGTGTGGGAACAACAACTTCCGTGTTGCTCGTCATTCAAGTCCTTCACTGAGGAGTTAAGGAAGGTTTTCGACAGAGCAGCTTCCGGGAGGGAGGCGGCGCGCTTTCTGGCAGAATTACGTCAGGGCGAGCGTAGCGTGGCGGACTACGCTATCGATTTCCGCACTCTGGCGGCGGAGTGTGGCTGGAACACAGAGGCTCAGTGGGACATGTTTTTGCATGGTCTTTCAGAACGGATTCAGGACGAGGTGTACACTATGGATCTGCCTAAGACTCTGGATAGTCTGATTGACCTGGCCATTCGCGTAGACACTCGTCTAGCTCGGAGGGAGACCCGCTGTCAGAGGATGACGTCACAGCAACCAGGGGTTTTCCCGTCTCCTGTTTCGGCAGCCGCTGAAGTAACGGGTTCAGAAACGGAGCCCATGCAGGTGGGCAGGTCCCGTCTCTCCGTACGGGAGAAGCAGCGACGCCGGTCTGAGGGCTTATGTTTTTACTGCGCAGGAGCTGGGCACATCGTGGCATCGTGTCCTTTAAAGAGCATCCACCCGTCAGTAGGTAAGAGGTTACTGACGGGTGAAATTAACATTGAGAAATCCTCTGTTGCCGCAACTATACTGTCTGTTTCGCTCTGTTGGTCATCTAAAACTCAGAACTGCCAAGCCCTTGTGGACTCAGGAGCAGAAGGGAATTTTATTGATTCGAGTTTTGCTTTTAAATTAAAACTCCCCGTGGTTCCGCTAGTTCAGCCCATTTCTGTGCACGCCCTGTGTGGACTTTCTCTCCCCTCCATCACTCACACCACAGGTCCCATCAGGCTTATCACCTCTGGCAATCATTCGGAACTTATAACTTTTTTTTTAACAGACACCACTAACACACCAGTGGTCCTTGGACACCCGTGGTTGGTCCTTCATAAACCACACATTAATTGGGGCCAGAACGCTGTTATGTCTTGGAGTGATTATTGTCATGTATCCTGTCTTTCGTCTGCTCGTTCTGTTGTGTCTTGTTCTGTGTTACAGGAGGAGTGTGTGGACCTGTCAAACGTGCCCAGTGAGTACCTAGACCTGAAGACAGTGTTCAGTAAGTCTCGAGCTGCTTCTCTCCCTCCTCACCGTCCCTACGACTGTGCTATAGACTTATTGCCAGGTACGTCTCCGCCTAAAGGCAAACTATACTCTCTTTCTAATCCAGAGAGGGAGGCCATGGAGAAATATATTTCTGATTCTCTGGCAGCTAAGATTATCCGCCCCTCTTCTTCACCGGCGGGGGCGGGGTTTTTTTTCGTGAAGAAAAAGGATGGTTCTCTCCGCCCATGTATTGATTATCGGGGGCTGAATAACATTACGGTTAGGAATACCTATCCTTTGCCGTTGATGTCTTCAGCCTTTGAGAACCTGCAGGGGGCGGCATTCTTCACGAAATTAGATCTCCGCAATGCATATCATTTGGTCCGCATAAGAGCCGGGGATGAATGGAAAACTGCGTTTAATACCCCCAGGGGGCATTTTGAATATTGTGTTCTTCCCTTCGGGCTTTCCAACGCCCCCGCAGTTTTCCAAGCACTCGTTAATGATGTGTTGCGAGATATGATAGACCAGTTCATTTATGTCTACCTGGATGACATTCTGATTTTTTCTCGCTCTCTCCAGGAACATGTGCAACACGTCAGACGAGTGCTTCAGAGGCTGCTAGAGAATGGGCTTTATGTCAAGGCGGAGAAATGCGTTTTTCATGCACAGTCTGTTCCTTTTCTAGGGCACATCGTGTCAGTCGAGGGGGTTCGCATGGATACAGAGAAGATTCAGGCTGTGGTGAATTGGCCAACCCCAGATTCCCGCAAGGCCCTGCAGAGGTTTCTGGGCTTTGCCAATTTTTACCGGCGTTTCATTCGCAATTTCGGCCAGCTCGCCGCGCCTCTGACTGCGTTAACCTCCTCCAAAACTCCGTTCAGGTGGTCGAGCGCAGCGCAAGCTGCGTTCACTAAATTGAAGTCCCGGTTTGTCTCCGCCCCTATTCTTGTAGCCCCTGACCCTTCTCGGCAGTTTGTGGTGGAGGTTGACGCATCAGAGGTTGGAGTGGGAGCCATCCTGTCTCAGCGATCCGCTTCGGATGGCAAAATGCATCCCTGCGCGTTTTTTTCTCATCGTTTATCAGCCGCGGAACGTAACTATGACATTGGTAATAGAGAGTTGCTGGCTGTCAAATTGGCTTTGGAAGAGTGGCGTCATTGGCTAGAAGGTTCGGGGGTTCCTTTTATCGTTTGGACCGATCACAAGAATCTTGAATACATCAAATCCGCCAAACGACTAAACTCTAGGCAGGCTCGGTGGGCGTTATTTTTCGGTCGTTTCGATTTTACCA
Organism: Danio albolineatus; assembly: GCA_903798035.1. Taxonomy (NCBI): domain Eukaryota; kingdom Metazoa; phylum Chordata; class Actinopteri; order Cypriniformes; family Danionidae; genus Danio; species Danio albolineatus. The sequence goes on along the minus strand of CAIGQQ010038941.1, from coordinate 3,556,354 downwards.
TCTCTTATCGACCGGGTTCAAAAAACATCAAACCCGACGCGTTATCTCGTCTTTTCGATTTTTCCGATCGCACTTCGTCCCTCGAACCCATTGTTCCAGAGAAAATTTTTATTTCTGTGGTAACATGGGAGATCGAGGCTAAGGTTCGCACAGCCTTGGATGGGGTAACGCCTCCGCCCGGATGCCCACCGAGTCGTTTGTTCGTGCCAGAGGAGATTCGGTCTGACGTCATTCGATGGGGACATTCTTCTAAAGTGGCTTGTCATCCGGGGGTGAGTCACACTTTATTCCTTGTTAAACAACGATTCTGGTGGCCAGCTATGGCTCGAGACATACGGGAGTTTGTTTTGGCTTGCTCAGTTTGCGCTGTTTCTAAGACTTCCAGTCGCCCTCCCGCTGGGCTGCTTCAGCCGCTGTCTGTACCCTCGAGACCCTGGTCACACATAGCGCTAGATTTTGTCACTGGACTCCCGCCATCCAGTGGCAATACGGTTGTTTTGACCGTAGTGGACCGGTTTTCGAAGGCTACTCATTTCATTCCTCTGCCCAAATTACCGTCAGCCAGAGAGACAGCGGAAGCTGTCATAAATCACGTCTTTCGCATTCATGGCCTCCCGACGGACGTGGTTTCTGACAGGGGGCCTCAGTTTATCTCCAAATTTTGGAGAGAATTTTGTCATTTATTGGGGGCTACTGTTAGTCTTTCTTCTGGTTTCCATCCTCAGAGTAACGGTCAAACAGAGAGAGCCAACCAAGATCTTGAACGTATGTTGCGATGTTTGGTTTCTCGGAATCCCTCCTCCTGGAGTCAGCAGCTCTCATGGGTTGAGTACGCACATAACTCGTTACCAGTGTCAGCCACGGGCCTTTCTCCGTTTGAGTGTAGTTTAGGGTACCAGCCACCTGTTTTTCCCAGTCTGGAATCTGAAGTCGCGGTCCCCTCCGCTCACGCCTTTGTCCAGAGGTGCCGGCGCACTTGGATCAGGGCCAGACAGACCCTCCTCCAAGTGGGCGCGCGCACAAAGGCTAAAGCCGATCGCCACCGGTCAAAGCCTCCCGTTTACGTCGTCGGTCAAAAAGTGTGGCTTTCATCTAAGAATATTCCTCTCCGCTCCGTTTGTAATAAGCTCGCTCCTAAATTTATTGGCCCATTTACTGTCATTAAAATTATTAGTCCAGTGGCAGTTCGCCTTAAACTTCCTCCAGCGTACAGGAGAGTTCATCCCGTGTTCCATGTTTCTAAATTAAAGCCCGTTTTTCATACGGCAATTAATCCGCACACTCCGGTCCCCCCCCCGCCGCGTCTCGTAGATGGGGAGACCGCTTATGCGGTTAAGCGCATTCTGGACTCGAGACGGAGGGGACGAGGATTTCAGTACTTGGTGGACTGGGAAGGTTACGGTCCTGAGGAGAGAAGTTGGGTTCCAGCGAGGGACATATTGGATCATTCTCTTATTGATGATTACAATCGCCAGGTAAATTCTTCAGGGAGCACCAGGAGGTGCTCCTAGAGGAGAGGGTACTGTCACGGTTGCAGGTGCATGCGCTTCTTCTGTTCTGTTGTTGTCACGTGGGTTTGTTTTGTATTCCATGTGCTCTCTTGCGTTGTTGATCATGTGATCTTTTGGTCAGCTGTTCTAATCAGCAGTTTCAGCTGTATGTACTCAACACGCCTTTATATTGAGCTGGACCCAGCACCGTATTGTCAGTTCGTTACTCCTGTGTGCTTATGTTGTCTCTGTGTCTTATCAGATTGTTGTTGGTGTGTTTTTGTCCCTGATCGGCGTTGTATCTATGTGTTCGGTGCTGGATGCATCGTTATTTGCACATGTCCTGAGTTTATTATTAAATCACTTGCATTTGGATCCATTTGACTTTTGTCTGTATCCCGCACGTGACACTGATGTGATATGGCTGCTGTTGCGTCATCCAGGTGGATGCTGTACACTGGTGATGAATGAGGAGAATCCCCCAAAAATGTGTGAAGTGCTTTGAGTGTCCAGAAAAGCGCTATATAAATGTAAGGAATTATTGTTATTGATATCATTATTTTCAAATAAACAGCAAAATGTTTCATACAATCATTTTTTATTATGTCATCATTGGTGATAAAACTGTAGTATTTGTGGTGCGTGGGCGCAAGGCCTGTGCTCAAGTTGATTATTCTGAACTTGATGCCAATATTTCACAGCACATCTGACATGTTGATGTTGTGTGTGGAAACAGCTGAGTAAGAACAGCTCTTCATCTCCTCCTATTCACCTCTGCAGCGTTTTGGAGCATGTTATAAGAATCCTCTTCAGAAAGGAGAGGGCACTTGGCTTTAAGAAGAAACTTACAATTTGTTTATACAGTAGGTCATTCATTTCTCTGTGCTTTTGTTTGGGTTTACGCATAGCTGTCAGTCTGTGGAAGTTTAGACACAGTTTTGTAAGATCGGATCATTTGCAGAGGTCTTTCTCATGAGCTCAGTCATTACATTCTCACGAGAAGAGACATATTTTCAGACCTTTCATATGCTTTGCTTTCTCTTTCACTAGCAAGTGAATGCAGTGATCTTAATTGGCTTCGTTGACTGTAATTTAATGTCAAACTGTAGTGATGACAGGTTAATTTTCAGATCTTGTTAAAGCGAAGACAGGAGCTTTTGATAAGATGTAAACAGTTATTTGTTGTGGTTAGTTCATTTATAGGCCGTTTAGAGCTCTGTTTTCACCATTGGGCTTTGATTACATTTGTTGACTTCTGCTGGGAAAATATTTGGTCAGATTTCTGTCAGTGGCGTGAGATGAGTATTCATATTTTCTGAGTTTGTGATCTCACAGTGCCTTAGGCTATACAGTCAGACGTTCTTATGGGAATATAAATAGAGTTTACATTGTTTACTGTGATGCTGTCTGGCTTATTGTGCATTGTCACAATCACAGACGTTAAAATATGTATAAAAATACTCACTTGTTGCCGATCCATTTATTGGGAACAACAAATATTCACATGGCTTCTAGTTGATCATTTGATATCAGAAGAGGCTTATATGAAATTCAAAGACCTCTAGATTATGCTTATTGCTTATTTTACCAAAATAAAATATGTTCATGCCTTGATCATGACTGCAAGACTCAAATAACATTAATAAAGTCATCTGGAATGGCAAAGAAAGCATTATTGTAGGACTCTCAGAGTTCATCAAGATTCTTTGCATTCATCTTCAATGCCTCCTCCTTCACCTTACCCCTGACAAACTCAATAATGTTTATGTCTGGTGATTTGGCAGGCCAATCCTGAAGTACCTTGACCTTCTTTGCTTTCAGGAACTTTTATGTAAAGGCTGAAGTTTAAGAAGGGGTGCCATCCTGCTGAAGACTTTGCCCTCCTCTGTGGTTTGTAATGTAATGGGCAGCACAAATGTCTTGATATCTCAGGCAATAAAAAATACTTTAGTGTCTTGTTTTTTGTATTTTTAAAATACTGTAAAATACTTTGTAAAAAGTCTACATGATGATTATAAAAATGTAGCCTCTGATTGGTGCTTTCTCAGGTATTTGCGCTTGAGATCAGAACAGAAAACTGATTAAGAAGGTGGTCAATGCTTGGAGTATGGATGACAATTATGCAACACGCATTAAGAAAATAAGACAAATGGCAACAAAAGTCAACAATCATTGAAAATAGTATACTGCACAATGCTAAGACCAGTAATATATAATGGTAGTATAGTGTAGTGTAATATCAGTCCTTCAGAACAGGATGAGGAGCCTTCAGCACATAATCATTATCAGTCCCTGTGCTGCTGGTAGAAATGCAGAGGAAGTTTAGAAATATAAAACAACTAAAGACTGTGTACTGGTTTTCACTAAAGGGGCAAACTGGGACTCTTCCAGTTAAAACAGAACTGAACATTTTTTGAAGGTTTTTTTTGAAGGTTTGCGAAGAAATCTCATGTTCCCTTGTAAAAGTATTTTGTAGTATTTTCAAAATACAAACATTATTTTATTTTGATAAATTTTTATGGCTGCTGTATTTTGTATTCTATTTCGATTGAGGTATTTGGTATTTTATTTTAAAATACATTTCAGTGTATTTTTGCCCATCCCTGTCCATACTAAATATCACCCCGAATCATGATTTTTCCTTCACCAAACTTGACTGATGCCTCTGAGAATTTTGGTTCCATGGGGGTTCCAATAGGTCTTCTGCAGTATTTGTGATTATTGGGATGCAGTTCAACAGATGATTCATCGGAAAAATCTACCTTCTGCCACTTTTCCAAATGATCAACTAAATTAAATAATTATTTGTTGCTCGTACAACTGGCATTGAGAAAAATCGATGGAAATTAGCTATACCCTATTTATATATTAGCCGAAAATAAAATAAATGAATTGTCAACATATAGCTTAGTCCCTTTATTAATCTGGGGTCGCCACAGTGGAATGAACCGCCAACTTATCCAGCACATGTTTTTACACACCGGATGCCCTTCTAGCTGTAATCCATCACTAGGAAACACACATAAACTCCCGCACACACTCACATACACTATGACCAATTTTAGCTTATTCAATTCACCTGTACCGCATGTCTTTGGACTGTGGGGGAAACCGTAGCACCCGGAGGAAACCCACACGAACATGGGGAGAACATGCAATCTCCACACAGAAATGCCAACTGACCCAGCCGAGGCTTGGACCAGCAACCTTCTTGCTGTGAGGCAATTGTGCTACCCACTACGCCAATGTGCTGCCCGTATGCTGATAATAATAATAACAACATTAACAACAACAACTATTATTATTATTTCTATTACTATTATACTAATAATATCGCTGTTGTTATCATATACAAGTATATTCATATAATATTGATACTTATGTCTATGCAGGATTTATTGTCTATGCTTTCAGTCTTGCTTCAGTTGAATTCTGACATGCTATTCTCTTCACGTGTGATTTATCAGCTTCTGTCAGGCACACGCAAAAGCCGTGCAGATAAAGACAAGGTTTCGAGAAAGAGGATGTGTTTATGCAACTCAGTTCTTGCTCTCTGTGATGATAAAAATGTTTCTTCACTAAGTGTCTCTGTTCCCTTAGATAAAAACTCACTTCTGAGCTTCCCATTTCTGTTAGGAAGCTTAAGGCCTCTTGGTTTTTTGTACCAGCAGCTCTGTGAAACAAGACTGTGTGTTGATGTTAGAGGCTTCAGTCCATTAGATAAGAGAGAAATCAGCTTGTGTTTTGTGGTTCTCCTCCTGCAGTCGCTGTGTGGAAGTGGAAAGGTGAGGCAGAGGTGACAGCTTTCCTGTGTAGAGCTTCATTTTGTGGAAATGGTGCTGTCTGTAGACCTGAGATGAAAGTTAACTCGGTGGAAAAAGGGCCAGGTTGCTAGAGAGGTCTGTGGGAGGAAATTCGGCGGCATTTCTTGAATTTCTCAGTGTGATATATTGAATATATGTTTGAACCTTTCTGTTGAGTTGAGTGATCTTTGAATTTATTTCTAAAAATAAGAGATTTTTATGTTGTATATTTAGCACATGTAATTATTAATATACACAAATGAAACATTATCCAATGGTATATTTTACAAATATCAGAATGATGAATGATTACTGTTTATTATAATTTGACAATGTATATACGGTAGGGGAAATAAGTATTCAATACACTACCATTTTTTCTCAGAAACATAGTTCTAAATTTGCTGTTGACTTAAAATTTTACCTGGATGTTGGTAACAACCAAAAAAAAAAAAAAAAACACAAAAAACCCCCAATATATATAATATCTATCTTGTCACGATCATCCGCGATCTAACAGCCAGAGATCGCTGGTAAACACACACACACACACATCTCATGAACTACAAATCTGCTTGTAAACGGACTACAAATTCAGTCACGCAACACACACACACACACTCACCTACTCCAAGTCACCATTGATTAGGCTGTCACAGCTGAAGCTGCTTCTGGACTGATAACTGCTCTATAAAAGCAGTAAAAAAACACACAGTCATGGCTGAGTCTTTTTAACTGTAAAGTGACATTACATGGCGTTTTCCTTTGTCTAGTCTTGCCGTGTTTTGATCCTCACCTTGCTTGTTTATTTATCCCTGTCTGCTACCTGCCTTGCTGACCTTCTGCCTGTTACTTCGACTACGATTCTGGATTCCTGTATACATCTGTTTGCACCTGTGTTGACCGCTGCTTTACTGACCACCAATAAACCTGCATTTGGATGCTCACCGCTGTTGTCAGTGTCACGCCTCGCATTACATCTCTCAGTAGTTATTCAGCAATCCTCTGCCCTTCATCAAAAAATATATTACATGCATCAGTCCAACATCAACATTAGCAGGTAGACATTTCAGCAAGAAAATGATCCAAAACACAGCCAAGGAAACGCTCAAGTGGCTTTCAGAGAAAAAAAAATCAAGCTGTGGAATGGCCCAGCCAATCACCTGACTTGAATCCAATAGAAAATACAAAATGAAGACTAGTTTTGATAGACAAGATCCATGAATTCTTGAATCACCAAGGCCCACTGTTTTAGCTAAAAATATTCTTTTATTTTTGTACAGCTAAAAATAAGTTATTTAATTTCAGATGACCTTAGCTATTTATTTATTTAGTTGTTTTATCAATTGTGAAACAAGTTTTTATGCAAACAAAATAAAATAAAAATCCATATATGTATAAAATACTGCAAAACAATGTAAACCTGTTAATTGATTACCTTAGCAACTACGCTGTAAAACTGTATACTGTTATGTGCAAATTTACTGTCAAATTAAACCTTCTAAAAAGTTTGGTTGTTCACTTTATTTAAAAGTATTTCTTCATTTACTTATAAATAATTATCAGCAGTGTCCCATCAATTTGTCCCATTTGATGAACTGAATGAAATGTGTAAATATAAAATGTAAGTTCCTGTACAGCAGCTAGAGTGGTGATGTTGTGTTTCACACGGCTCATTCCTCCACATGTCCCCCGGGGGCCTCCGCAAGACCTTAAACCTCTGGCACTTATCTAATTAGCTGAGGGAAACTCTGAATTATTAAAGTGGCCTAAATCATTCAGAGCACAAGCCTAATGTCTGCCGTGTTCACAGGAGGTAGAAGGACGCGGAGCAATAATGTCACTGCCTGCCGTCCAGCTGTCAGGATGATTGTTCTTCTGAAAGATGTTTGTCAGCAGCATCGGTTACACCGGCGATCCCTCACTCGCTGTAACTTTACCCACGCATTCCTTCACACGCCACGGCCTTTACATATCAGAGGTATTTCAACCATGATATTAGTGTTTTTGGCAACTTCATCTTCAAGTCTGGGAACAATCGTCTTTTTTTTTTGTCCTTGTTCAACAGCTGGAAACGCTTGTGCTTACTTTTAATGCGTCATTGTAAACACAAGCGATCTGAGGGACAAAAAATAAAATAAGCAGCTTTCCCATCATCTGAGTGCTCAGACAGGCTGAGACAATGATGGCACTTTGGTTTAGAGATAATAATTGACAATACTGCTACAAGCAGTTGGAACTGTTAATAGATTCTTTCTTTAGCAGTGTTTGTTTATTAAAGCTAATAAAATGTTAAATTGATTAAATTCAAATTAAATGTCTTAATAAAAATGACTAAATGTAAAGTATACATTTTTTGTTGCTTTTGTCCTTGACCCAGGCCAAAGAAGAAAATGTATTTTATTATATAATAAATGCACCAAAAAAGGTGTGCTGTGGTTGCTAGATTTGATACTTGAGTTGGATTTTGAAGTGGAAACCCAAGTGTGAGCATCATATTCCCTCCCTTTTTTTACCACATATATTTAGATATATGCATGTATGTCTGTGTGTATGTCTGAATGTGTTCACTTTTTTAAAAAAAAATATGTGGTAACATTGCCAGTTAAAACGATTCACTTGTTAAGTATGACGACACGTGAAGCAGCTTCTGGGTCCAAGTGCTCTATCAAACTGTATGGCGAGACTCAACTAATAATAATGGTAATAATAAATGTTTACAAAGCGCTGTACTACTTTTAAAAATCATGATCTCAATATAAATATATCGATGCTTAATACCCGATGGCCAGAAAATGATACATTTTTTATAAATTGTTAAAATATTAGTGTTTGTGATGCAGCAAGTCCAGAGACGTTTGTGTACACCATGATTTTAAATAAAATTCACTTTAGTGTGAGTTAAAAGTGTTCATAAACAAATGTTTTCTCAATTCAAACAAGTAGTGGCTTGGACCTGGAAACAGTATTTCATATGTCACGACTTAACAAGCAGATAGATTCTTTCTTTAGCAGCATTTGCCCAGTCAATAAACTGAGAGGACAGTAAGTGCTCTGAAGTGTTATCAAAATCCAGGGCCGGTGTGTTCATTGAGGAGACCTAGACGGGACAGACCCTGCATCATCTCAACACCGAGCTAAGCCCCCCTCACCCTCTCCTTCCCTTTTTTTTTTCAGATTGAAGACGGCATAACTTTTGGTTTGAGGGCAGCATTCTCGTTTTTTGCCTAGAACGTCATTTGAGCTTGCTCCTGTCAAAATCTACAGGTAATGACATTTAAAGGCATTCTACAGGTAAAGACCTGGACCATCTTTCAATTAATCCATTTGATTACAAGTAATATTAAATGGTTCATAATGGTGTGATTGTGGTCTTACTAAATTGAGCTGGTCCTGGAAGTCCAACAGTGTTCACTGTTTGCTTGTTAAAAAAAAACTGTAATATTGCAGTTGAAGCCATTTTTTTCTTTCGTATTTGTCCAATTTTTGGACCATAAGTGATCTAAAGACTTGAAATCTATAGTAGCCTATCATTTTGTGTATAAATGGAATTTCAATTAAAACAGAACACATTTGAATTAAAAGACCAGAAAGCAAGAATTGTGTAAAAAAGTGTAACACATTTCCCCCTGAATAACCCTGTTTCATCTTTGACCCAGACCATATTTAATAAATAATCACATTCAAATATTGAAAAAAAGAACTATAAACAAACAAAACAAACATGCAAAAGAAAAAAATATATATAATATATATATATAATTAGTCAGACAGAGGCAATGATGATACTTGTTTATACTGAAAATAATAATGCAACCTTCTGTCAGAATAATCAATACATTCTCTTGCAGTGTTTGTCCAACTTAAGAGGACTCTAAGTGTTCTGAATATTTGTCCCACTGACCTTTCCTGGCAACAGCTGATGTTGAAGCTGGAAAGAACAACAAATTTGGGTTTTATATAACCACTTGGATTAATATTTGTGGACACAAACCTCTCCAAACCCAAATATCTCTGGGCCGCTTGATTGAATCCAGAGAGCCTTTTCCAGGCCCTTTTACATGAATCAGGACTGCAAGCGCATCTTCTGACACAAGCGTCATTTGCAGTGTTGACCTCCAGAAGATCACAGAATAGCATCACAGAATGATGGTTTTGTGAAGCTGCTAGTTAGTTGCCAAATACGCAGGAAGTGTGTACCGTTTTGGGGCTGTTCACGCAGTAAGCGTTTTTGTGCTAAAGAAAACGCTAGGAGGAGGACAGCAGGACTGAACAGGATATAAACACTCAGTATGCTTGGCAAGTGGTTATTTTGCTAATGTGATTGGTCCAGTGTGGGTAATGCTGCACAGAACATTTTCTTTTGGGTCTCTACTATGTCTGCATGATGTTTTGAAGTTAAATTATTATTGTGAGAGCTGCATTTTAATTAAACAAATAAACACAGTATCCTGAGCTGTACATGTGTAAGTAAACATAGTGCTGGGCTTCACTCTGAACATGTAGTTTGTATATACTGTGTTATACCTATATCATTCATTCAATCATTTTTCTTTTGCTTAGTCCCTTATATATCAGAGGTTGCCACAGCGGAATGGATCGCCAACTTCTACAACATATGTTTTACGCAGTAGATGCTCTTCCTACATTATATATGTTTTTAATTAATATTGGTATTATATTAGATAAATATTGCTTGTATAGTTTTACAGAGTACTGTAATTGACTATTTTTATTAAATGTGCTAAAAGTTTTACCTTACAATGGGCTATATGCACACAGACTTTTAATTTTAAGCCAGGCAGTCCAAGGGCTTTTTTGTCTTTCCATTACAAAATTGTTACATTTAAGATCAGATTTCTTTTAAAATCAGTGATCCTCTCTGTCTGGTAGATATGGAGATATGTAATGAAGTGGGTCTCAGACCGGACAAGAAGCACTGCATTAAATTTCATTTCCCCCTGCCATGTCTTTAAAATATCACAGTTTATTTTACCCTAGTATTTTCAACTGAATTTCTGCACTAGACTGTTGCTACTGATAGCCCTAGCAGTTACACAGTCTTTCATCTCATTTTACGCTTGAACAACTAAATGAATGCTTATTTACTGAATGTACTGTAATTACATCACAACATCGATGCTGTAAAAACAATCTTGTGAAATTGAAAATAGTCACATTAAGCTTTCACCGGAAAGTTATCATTGGCTTTAAAACTCTAGCTGTGCATACAGCCCACTGCTGTACATATCTGTCAGTAACGAGACATTCCATTGTGGTGAAATTATGTAAACCTTATTATATGACCTTACCCTGCTTCTACCCTTAAACCCAACTCTAACATGACATCTGTGGCAAATCTTGACTGTCAGAAGATTCTGATAAGTATGATTTTAAGTATTTTGAGTTATGAGGACACAAGGCATGGCCTTGTAAATCACCTTAATAGAATACAGCTCAGTCATACCCTTGTCATTATATAAATGCATCCTCGTAAACCACATAAATTTGAACACACACAATTTAAAAAACAAACAAAAATAAGCTAATTTATATTTGAGATTTTACAAAAAATTTTTAATACATCATTGAGTTTTTCTAGTTCTTTTGTTGTTAAGTAACATGCCCCCTGAGAGTTCTAATACAGCAGCTTGAAAATACAGATAATTCACAGTGACAGAAACAATCACATAAATAAATACTTTGACATTCAGCTGAGAATTTAAGAGCAAAACTAAAACAAAACACTAACAGAAAACGTGAAATAAATGAATGCATAACTAAGTAAAAACAATTGACATAAAATGACATTACAAATCTCAAGGCATCGAGGCAAGCATCCTGCCTTAACCTTGTTAATACGCCTCCCTCCCCCGCTTCATTTCAATTAAGAAAATTACTTTTTAGTTCAATTAACAATAATTCATGCTTAACTGAATAAAATTTATTAAACAATTAAGGCAGGCGGCGAGAGAGTGTGAGCAATGTGATTAGAAGACAACAATGTGAGCTCCTGGTGGAAAGGTAATGCGAAAATATTGTCTGGGCTGAGAAAAAAGGAATAAATAGCAAGCGCAAGAAAAGCAAGGTGCACATAAGAGACTGTCATCGCCTCCGTTGTGCTTGATCTATTACAGATAAACGTGCCACCATGGCTTGGAATACAAAGATAGCATCCTCTCTTCCCCTTGGGCGATGTCTTGCCTTTCAAAGACTATTTTCACCATATTCTGCGCTTTACAAGGATATAATGAGCCCAGGCGCCGTTTCAGATACGTGCACCAGCTTAATTTAAAGCTCTTTTCCCTTGAAGAACGCATTTAAATATGTTCTTTGTTTTAAGTAACCGCTCACTCGCTCTCCTAATCATGGCGGCCCCGTACCCGACCAGAGATGATTTACGCATCCACAATTATTGGATAATCCCCACTGTCATTACTCCAGGCATCTGCTCTGTCACAGCGCTAAGAGCTTTTGGCTGCGCTTCTGTGAGGTTATTGTGCTCTCCTGTAGTGCGGCCGACCTGCCTTCATTCCGCAGAGTTAAACTCTATTTAAGTCAATGGATTAAAATTAGGATTTTAGTGTAGATGGTTTGTGAGGGTCGCTGGTAATGCTTCCCATGAGTTTAGGTTGTGTATAGTGGACAGCCAAATGTATATTGCGTTTGAAGGCCGCTTCGAATGTAATCACACGATTGAGTGGGCATTATCAGCTGATAGATATGGGCCAGTAGGGGCCTTCTGCATCTACTGGTAGGTTCAGAAGGCTGTTATCATCCATTCACAGGGTTAATCAGCTATAATAATAGAGAAGACTTCAGATCCAGATCTGTTTTACATGACTGTGACGGTTGGGTTTAGGGTTGGCATAGGGTTAGACGCTAATGAAATACATTCATTTATTCATTTTCTTTTCAGCTTAGTCCCTTTATTAATCTGGGGTCACCACAGCAGAATGAACCGCCAACTTATCCAACATTTGTTTTATTCAGCGGATGCCCTTCCAGCTGCAATCCATCTCTGGGAAACATCCATAAACACTTATACACTACGGACAATTTAGCCTACCCAATTCACCTATACCACATGTCTTTGGACTTGTGGGAGAAACCGGAGCACCCGAGGAAACCCATGCAACCATGAGGAGAACATTTAAACTCCACACAGAAATGCCAACTGACCCATTCAAGGCTCGAACCAGCGACCTTCTTGCTGTGAGGTGACCGTGTTACCCACTACGCCACTGTGGCGCCCTAATAAAATACAATTAATGGAAAATTTTATAAATAATATAAATAAATCTGTAAATAAAGCCGTATTTGAGCTATAGCTGATTGTGGATGCATGAAAACAGCCTTCTGACCCAACCAGTAGGCGCAGAAGACCCATACTAACTCATATCTATCAGCTGATTGCCACTGATAATGCCCATTCAACCGAGTGATAACATTCGAATTGGATGGCCTTGCAATAGTTACTCTAGTTGGTGTTATGATGAAAAAACACATACAAGTCTGAAGCTTTAAAATGTGTTCATTTAAAAGTGTTAGTTCATCAATTTTTTTTAAAATAATCTTAGTTACTCAACCATTATGTCGTTACAATAGTCCAAGACCTTCATTCATCTTTGGAACACAGATTAAAATATTTTAGATGTTATCTGAGAGCTCTCTCATCCTCTATATAAAGCAATTGTTCCTGACTCATTGAAAGAAATGTACAAAAAACATCCTCAAAGCAGATCATATACCTTCAGTGGTTTAACTGAAATGTTATCAAGTTACCAGAGTACATTTGTGCACAAATAAAATGTGTTGCACTTGGCTATGCCTCTGACATATTACTTTGGATAAGAATGCGCAATATACTGACACTGAATAAATTGTTGAATAAAGTCATTGTTTTTGTTTGATGTGTGCACAAAAATATTCTCGTAGTTTGGTAATATCCAGATTTAATAATAAAGGCATATAATCTATTTTGAGGATTTTTTTTTTTCTTTTGATACCTTTCTAGACTTTCTAGGAATCTGGACTTTTGCTATCTTTGAAGGATGAGGGAGTGCTCAGATATCACACAAGGTGTGTCCCAAATCGCATACTTATGCACTATTCTACGCCATTTTGAAGTATAAATAGTGTAAGTAGTGCGTTCACACTGAAAACTTATATAAATATTAAGAGCACTTTAATTACCCGGATGATGCACTCATTCCACCGGTAATACGAAGTGTGTAATGATGGACACACTCAACGACCACAGCTTTGCGCATATAATGGAAGGGGTGGAGCTATCGAGCGCACATGTTGGATAACTTTATTTATTTAAACTGTGAAAGCAAAATTCTCCTACGAGAGTGATTATAGCGCCTCCCGATGGTGAATGCGGTTATACCCATGCCAGGTATTATTTGGTATTTTGGTCATTTATTTCACTAATTTGGCAACCATCAAATGTTATCAGGGAAACGGTTTCAACTTCCGCTTAGTGAAAAAGCCATTAGTGTTTTATTTGGGACAACACTACATACATATACTATGCTATTGAGTGTGTAAGTACATATATACATAGTGCATAAGTGCATAGTGTATAGTGTGCCATTTGGGACGGAGCTATAGTCTTAATTTGTGTTTCAAAGAAGAACGAAGGTCTCCAGAGCTTTTTAGGTGAACAAACACTTTAATATATTTGGTAACACTTCAGTTTAGGTCACCATTTATGATATTAACAAATTTTAACTAAGACTACTATAGCTTAATAAACTTCTAATTAGCTGCTTATTATTAGTAAGTAAGGTAGAAGTTGGGTTTAGGTTTTCGGTAGGTGTAGGGATGCAGAATAAGATTATACCTTAAAATGACAAATATCTTGATAATAAGCCAGTAGTTAATAGCATGCATTGTGACCTAAAGTGTTAGCATATGTTTTTGTTGTTGTTTTTGGGATGGTTTTAGATAAAGGGTCATTAAATACTAAATATAGGTTGCACGTCAAATAATGTTGTCATCTGTTTATTTTAATTTAGTGTAAAACGGTTTAATTTTGAGTTTTGTTTATCTTCTGGGTTTGAAATCTATGTCGTGTTTATGACAAAAGACCACCGTAACTGATGATACTTCAGCGTTTCATAATTATTCACTGTCTTTATCCTATGTGAAGACGCTTTTGATTATTCACGACTTCATTCGCTGCTTGCTTTGACTGACACACCAATCTGTGAGATTGCCTACAGTAACTGAAAATCTGCTTCACTATATGTGGGTACTAGTGAGCCAAACTGCACCATTCATTCACACAGACAAGCAGAATGTGCATACTGCATATTTAAATAGTCTCCTGCGGTTTAACAGAAAACCGTCCACATTGTGATTTGATTAG
>CAIGQQ010038941.1:3527134-3541282 GCA_903798035.1 Danio albolineatus | reverse complement strand
GCAGAGACACATTACAGTATAGATCTAAAACACTTCCTGATTGAATCATATTTTGTACTGGTATTGTTATTTTTATTGAATTGTTGGTACATTCAGACCATCAAACTTCAGTTAGTGTATAAAAGTATGGGCAGAATGCATTGACTTCCATTTAAATGTTCACCTTTTTTTTAAAAAAAGGCAACTTTTTATTTATATCTAGTATGCGTTTTTAAGCTGTCTTGCAATTCTGAATTTATTTCACACAATTTTTTAGGATTTATATCTTGCAATACTGTTTAAATTGTTTAAGTTGTGACATAGAAAACTACAGCTGCACAAAAAGTGATACAGTGGCTCAGTGGTTACAACTGTTGTGGTTAGAACTGTTGTAAGATTGCTGGTTCAAGTGCCGGCTTGGTCAGTTGGCATTTTGGTGTGGAGTTCTCTCTGTGTTCGAGTAGGTTTCACTTGGGTGCTCCAGTTTCCCCACATAGTCCAAATACATGCGTTACAGGTGAATTGAATAAACTGAATTTGCTGTAATGTATGTGTGTGTGTGAATGCGAGAGTGGGTGTTTCCTAGTACTGAGGTGCAACTGGATTCTGCTGTTGTTCTGCTGTGGCGACCTCTTAAATAGAGTCAAAGGAAAAATGAATGAATGAATGAATTAATTAATTAATTAATGAATACTGATATGAATTATTATTAGTATCATCATCATCTTCATCATCATTACATA
This sequence comes from Danio albolineatus, assembly GCA_903798035.1. NCBI lineage: Eukaryota > Metazoa > Chordata > Actinopteri > Cypriniformes > Danionidae > Danio > Danio albolineatus. The sequence goes on along the minus strand of CAIGQQ010038941.1, from coordinate 3,540,560 downwards.
TTTCAGTGGTTGAAACAAACCTCTAGATATCATATGATAGATTTAGTATTCTGTCATGATTGCAAAGCTTGAATGTGTGTCTGATCACCTCGCTTTAGCAAACATTTAATAGTTTACTGGCTTTTTTGTTGAACACTTCTATATCTATCCTTGAACTCGTAACCTTTAAAAAACTTCATATAGTGTAAAACTTTTTTTATTTTATTTTCTTTTCTATGCACTGCCCATATTTCAATCAAATGAAGGCTATTCATTCATCATTCATATGCTGTCCTTTCTTGACTGTGGGTTTATTATTAATATGAGTTGAATTGCATAACGACCTTGGAGTGTCTAAACTGAAAGGCATTCACAATAACTTCACTCGTTTGATAGCACATATTAAATTCTTTCATTCAGCAAATAAACGTTTTCACAATTTCTTGCACACCTATTTGTTCGAGTATTATCCCTCGGTGTGTCCGTAAGACTGCGATTTGCTCTCTAGTTTTGGATGAATTACGGCAGGGATTTGGATGACTCTGGTCCAGCAGTGAGTGATTGAGATGAATGATATTTTATTGTCATCTATTTTGTGGATATGATGGGGGAACACATTGTGACCCTCCACTCCAAGCCACTGGAGGCCACGCTGGCAAAGGGGAGAAATGATGATTAAAGATGGAAGAGCCCAATTGCAGAGTGTGGTTTAATGAAGCCCAAATGAAATTAATAACCCTGGTGTCCCAGCAGAAGACCAACACAAATGAAAATATGTTATGGGAGCTTAGCGTCTCCCAGATTGTTCATGTTTCAAGGTGATAAGGATACTGAAAGTTTTTTGCCCGCTAACCCAGAATTTGAAGGAGTTCTGCTATAATTAAGTAGCTCAGTAGACAGTAAAGGACAAAACAGCTCTGCAGTCGAGACACATCAGGGCTCTGCTTGCATTTAGAGGACATGTGAAGGCAGATTCCTGCTTTTTTTCCCTCTTTATTTTTATTTAATTGAATTGTTTTGCAGATTTATATACAATATTGATATCTAAGCGGTATGTTTTAAGATCACATATGCATTCATGTTTATGATTTTTATGATTAAATTTTTTTTTTCAACAGTTTATAGCCGGAATAGATGAAATGTCTTCAGAATGTCATGTTCTGTCACATTTTCTCCATGAAAAAAAATAAGATAGAAAAAGATAATTGTGACTTTTATTATGATATAAGAATGTCACGGTGGCTTAGCACAATCATCTTATAGTAAGAAGGTCAGTTGGCATTTCTGTGTGGAGCATGTTCTCCCCGTGTTGGCATGGGTTTCCTCATGGTGCTTTATTATTATTATTATTATTATTATTATTATTATTTAATTATTATTATCTATATTATTATCTATATTATTATTATTATTATTATTATTTTTGTTATTATTATTATTATTATTATTATTATTATTATTATTATTATTATTATTATTATTAGTATTATTATTAGTATTATTATTATCTATATTATTATTATTTTTGTTTTTATTATTATTATTATTATTAGTAGTAGTAGTAGTAGTAGTATTGTTATTATTATTATTATTATTATTATTATTGTTATTATTATTATTATTATTATTATTATTATTATTATTATTATCCTCCCTTGGCTGCAACTAACTGTCAATAATATTTAATATTTAACTACACAAAAAGGGAAAAATTGGATGAAAATGTTTTAGTTTTTTGTTGCAAAATCTGATACTTATATTTCATATTATCTGACCATTATATTTTATGCAAAAACATTTTTCATTTCCAGTTCCTACCTATTGTTTTCATCATCTTGCTTGATCATATCTCTTTTCCTCTTAAATATTACTGATTAATTTGCTACCACCCAACTGGTTAATAAACAGCAGGCCTTTGGTTACCCATTATTATTGACCACAACCTATTCTAGTTACTGATCACAAGCAAGCAGGAGCCCACCGAAACACCACCTACACCCTCAGGAATCGTTCCCTTTGCTATCCTCTTTTTTTTTGGTGAATGCGTCTGTCAATGGTGGAAAGCAGCTCATGTGTGTGTGCTCAATATGGCTGAGTGTATGGGCTCTCCAGGCTGCTGACAGCAGGGGAGAGCCGTGATGAGCTCATTCCTGTCCTACTGGCAGGAAGGAAACGGCAGACTCCAGACTCACAGCCCCCAGGCCTCAGGTGCTGCGCCGCTGCTCATTTAGCTCCTGGCTGCTCTGAGAAACACACCAGCAGCACCGCAGGCAGGAGAAAACCTGCGCAGACTTCAGCAGATGATCACCTGCGACAAACAAAGACCAGCAAAGCGGAGAGACGCGCAAATAATGCACTTTTGGGTTGATTTTTAATAGGTTTTCGGGGCCATTTGTTTTTTTATTATTAGATGTATCCACCTGTTTTATGCACCTAATCTTGCTTTGTTTGAATTATGGAAGTAACTTCTGCTATAGTGTAATTAATCAGTAAACAGGGTTGCCAGGTTTTCACTTCAAAGCTAGCCCAATGGCCAATCAAAACTAGCCCAATAGTGTGAAACCACCATAGGAAAAATGCATATTTTATTGATAATGGTATATTAGTAGTTATAAAGGTTCAGTTATCATAAAAAAAGTTGTCATATCTTACTTTAAAGTCTGTGTGAAATCGAAATTCACTGTTTATTTTGTTAGTGCACATTGCTATTCTATAGGTGAATAATTAATATGTGCAAATTAATTCACATATTTTATTTTTGTAATCTTGAAAGTCTGACCATTTGCTTCTGCATGTGGAGTAGTGGTTCCCTTCACTCTGATTTCATCAGCCACAATATTCTTGACCACGCCCCTTTTACGTTTAGTTCGCTAAGAGGGAATGATGTGTAAAAATAAAGCCCCGCCCCCTACTCAATATTCAGTTTCAGTTGGATGTATATCAACATACTGAAATAAGATTGACAGCAAAACTGGCATGGTGTCTGCCATGTGACTGTGTGTGCCCTGCAGCTAAAATGCTGGCAAAAGCGGAGCAACTACAGCAGAAGTGAACCCCCAAAAGTATAAAATATGTACACTGCAAAAAAAATGTAAAGTTGAGTTAACAAATTTTATAGCAACCGGCTGCAAAGAAATTTTGAGTTTGTTGAGCTTCAGTGGTTGAAGTTGTGCCAAATTAATATTTTAAGTTGACTTAAAAGGCTGGTTTAAGTCAGGTATACTTTACGGAATAATTTGGCACAACTTCAAACACTGAAGCTTAATAAACTCAAAATTTCTTTGCGGCCGGTTGCTTTAAAATTTTAAGTTAACTCAACTTTTTATTTTTTGAAGATATGGAGAAATCAAAATTTGAAGTCTCCTCAACTGAGTTTTTTACTTTCATTGAACAAACAGTTCCAAACATGCAGTAAAATCATTTTTATGAGAAAATTCAACTCATAAATTCAAGTAAATTCAACAAATATGTCCGCCTAACTTATAATTTTAAACTGAGTGAACAATTTGTAAGTTGGATCTTTTACAGTGTAAAAAAATCTAAAATAAACATGCAAGATGTTTATTAAATTGTAAATCAACAAACTTTTTCTGCTGATTACATACAATTTTACAGTTATTATGTTGCAGCAATTATGTAGTCCTGACATTCTGTTACCAAAGAAATAAAGACATCCTCTAGATCAGTGTTTCTCAACCACGAAGACCACCAGCTCTGCACATTTTCCATGTCTCCTTAATCAAACACACCTAATTCATCGGCTCATTAGCAGAGACTGAAAGGCTGTTTCTCAATTACAAGAATGCAGAGAATGGACTTGTGTTCTCATGGAGACCGGTCTTGCCAGGTCACACGGGAAGAACGAACTCGGGAGACCGTGAGGACAGAGAACGCGTCTTGTGAAATGTGAGATTCTGCGTTCTTCCTACTGGTCACATGACCCTCACACATCTTTAACCGAAAATTATTTAAACATTGCACCAATCATACAACGATTTATTGTTTCCCCTTTTTAACAATATAAATTCTGCATAAAGACTTTACAAATATATGTTGCACTACATAAATAAAACAGATTTTAATATGAATTTCAACAAATAAACACCCTTAATGTGTTCATGCCTTTAATAAGATTTTTATGGTAATGTTTACTTTCACCGTCTCATTTAGGAAAACTCCTGAAACAAATAAGTCATATCTCTGAACTTAAATCTATACAAAATGCTGCGCTTCCCACATCCAGTCGCAATGACATCTGGGACTTGTAGAGTGAGTTCGGTACTCAAGTCTGCATCGGTGTGTCCTTGATATCAAGAACACATCCGGGAACTCTCATGCATTCTCCGTTCTTGCGGTCTTGAGTATTGGAACTGAACTTCAGCGGATGATGATGACGTTACACGACAACACAAGGACGCAAGATCGCTGAAGAACGAATCTTGAGAAACAGCCAAAGACTTGTAATGTGTGTGACAGACAAAATAGACATCCAATACATGCAGTGTTTGTGGTCCTCCAGGAGTGTGGTTGAGAAACACTGCTCTAGATCCTCTGGTCTGCTCCTCGCAAAAGTGCGCTGACTCTATTTCATCATCATCATTGTTTATACTCAGTAGAGTATACATTTGGTAGAGCTAAAATATTTCAATGCAACCACATCAGTGTGATTGAAACCTTTATTTCGCGGAATTAAAAACAATCTGCGGCAAGTGATTAAAAGTTGTCAATTCCACAGGAAATTTCCAGATTTGGCAACCCTGAAGTATTTTTTAAAACTGGGTAAAGCGTTATTTTCCTCACAGTTCAACAATAAAAAAGAAAAAATAGGAAATTTATTAGATTTAATTACTTTAATTACAACCCCCCCAAAACTTGAAACGAGTCTTTCTGCCACAATAATACACATTTGTATTATATAAAATAATACGACATGTTGAGAATGTGACCATAGACCACAAAAACCTTGCAGCGAAATTTATCATTTTTGTCCCACTTTATATTAGGTGGCCTTAACTATTATGTACTTGCATCAAAAATACAATGTAACACTTCTGGTGCTCTTGAGGTGGTATACGGGTAGGATTAGGTACAGGTTTAGTGGTATGGTTTAAATGTGGGTTAAAGTGTAAGGGATGGTCAACCGTGTAATTAAAAATGTGATTACATTCATTACAGATGTCATTGCATGCATGTATTTAATTAATCATAAGTACAATGTAAACTTATGTAACATGTATTTACACAATAAGTACATTCTAACAAATTACAAATTTCTGCGTAAGCACATATTAGTTAAGGCCACCTATAAATTGGGACTATAGTTTTCTTTTTTAATGAATGAATAAATAATTGATTGATTATATTTTGTTTAAGAATATAATACAGTAATTTATACATTTAACCTTTTATTAATCATCAGCTGTAGCATGAAAGATTGTTTTACTTGAACAATTGATTTAATTTTGTTTGTTTATTTATTTGTTAAATGTTTGAAGAATATAATTTAGGTTTTAAAAACGTGAAAAACAACATCCTTCACATAGTCTTCCTCATGTATAGATTTACTATACATCCATATTCAAAAGCCGAATGAGTGGCATTAACACACAGACGTGACTTCTTTAGTATCTTGAGCAGCGTTTCAGAGAGCGACTCTACCCGGTGAATGTGTCTGAAATGTCTGTTTTTGGCATTGTTAGCGTGAGAGAGCAGTGAAGTCGCAGGTGTTTTCACCTCAGGGAACAGGCATCTGACAGCAGACACGTCTCACCTATTGTCAGGTGTCTGTTACAGCACTGCTAGCAAAACTGATGAGCACCATTCATTATCTCAACATTCACTTTTGTCAAACATCACACACCTGAGCATCTCCAGCTTCAGTTCATTTGCAGAAAGCAGTTGTGTAATAATAAAGGCAGTCTTTTGTCAAAATTGATAACATTGCACAATTTTTGATGAGTTATATGTCCACAAGTGTCTAAATAAACCTTTTTTAGTTGTGGTGACAGTTTAAGGCTGCAGGATGTGTTTAAAATCAGTGTATTTGACTGTATAATGTTGATTATTCATTCATTCATTCATTCATTTTCTTTTCGGCTTAGTCCCTTTATTAATCCAGGGTCCGCACAGCAGAATAAACCGCCAACTTATCCAGCATTTGTTTTACACAGCTGGGAAACATCCATACACACTCACTCACAAACACACACTATTTACAATTTAGCTCACCCAATTCACCTGTACCGCATGTCTTTGGACTTGTGGGGGAAACCAGCGCACCTGGTGGAAACCCACGCAACCACGGGGAGAACATGCAAACTCCACACAGAAATGCCAACTGACCCAGCCGAGGCTCGAACCAGCGACCTTCTTGCTGTGAGGCGATCGTGCTACCCACTAGGCCACCGTAGCGCCATAATGTTGATTAGTACAATTAAAAACTGAAAACCTTTTATGGGGATTTTTTGAAAATTCTACTGTCACTGTGTAAACTACCAATATGACTCTGTGAGAATCGTGATTTATTATTTTTAATAAGTTGTTGACAACCAAAACAATGACTGACATGGGGTGTTTTTGAGCTACGAATTTTATGGCTCCATGTAAACAGGGATCGCTTTTGCAGTGTGTTGTCTGAAATATATTAAAGATTTAAAAAGAAAAAAAAGTATATTTTTTGTAGATTGGGTATAATATATCTATTAATGTATTAATCAATTTATCTATAAATTGCATATCTGGAGGACTAGTATAGTGTTAGTATTATTTGTAAATCATTATATTATTTATTCATTTCTTCAGGCTATTGTCTTCAGTTATATATTTTTTATTTTAATACTTTAAATATTGAATAAAAAATTAAACATGTTTAAATCTTTCAGCAAAAGGCAACAGCGCTACCCACTACCGCCATGTAACCACACATATATATAAATTTATTCATAAAATCATAAAAATTCTTAAAAATGTATCCACAGTACATATATACATATATATATATACAATATATATATATACAATATATATATATATATATATATATATATGGCGATATTATATATAGTGGGTAGCACTGTCACCTCACAGCAAGCTATGTTAGTTAACTAGATAATATATATTATATTACATATATATTAGTTAACTAAAATGAAATAACAAAACAATTATAAACAAATTCCAATTAAACAACAAAACAAAACAAAAATTGTAACATAAGCTTTAACTTGAATAAATTCAATTATATGTAAAAATGTTCTGTATTTCTGTGATTATTAAATAAATAAATGAATGACACCAATGCAAAAATACAAAGCTATTTCATACTTCTTTGTCAGGTAGTTGTAATGTAAACATAAATATAGAAATACTTAAATTTTACTTGATGTATTAAACAAATGTATGTAACAAATACAATATTTTGGGTCAGGAATACTAAAATAACACTATAATATATATATATATATTTTTTTTTTGTGGTAATTGTGATAAAGATTTTTAATTTAATGTAATATATTTTATAGAGCTCTTCACTGTCCTTTCTAGGTGTCACACTTTCTTTCCTCCAGCATTAGCTTCATCTGACACAGTGTTGGTCAGTCTGGCACGCTGTTTCACTGTTACGAGCTCCATTCGCAGCTGTTCCCCCCCTCCGATCGGCTTTACCTCCACCGTCGTTCACTGTTAGTGCAAGAGCGCTGCTGCTAATCACAGCCACGGCCTCATCTGCCAAACAGCCACATTGCTAGGAAGCTCAACAGGGAAGCTCCTGCCAATTTTACTGCCACTCTTGGTGGCAGCAGCAACACCTGTGTCATCCGAGACTTCTGACCCGCGCTCTGTTTTCCCCATCCCTCTGCCCTCCCTTCATTTCTCTCACTCACTTGCAGTATTGTTTGTCTCTTTGAGTTGTACACAGCAAAACACTTCTTGTGGTTTTGGAAATGGAAAGTGAAAATAATGCTGGGTTTGTTTTAAAGGGGTTATATGATGTTGCCAAAAGAACATTGTTTTGTGTTTTTGGTGCAAATGCAGTGAATTTATATGGTTTAAGGGTTCAATTCAATTCAATTCATCTTTATTTGTATAGCGCTTTTACAATGTAGATTGTGTCAAAGCAGCTTCACATGCATTATAAAAAATTGAAACAGTGTCAGTCCAGTTTTCAGTGTTGAAGTTCAGTTTAGTTCAATTCAGCGTGGTTTAATATTCACTGCTGAGAGTCCAAACACTGAAGATTAATCCATCGATGCGCAGCCCTACATGTCCCGAACCATGCAAGCCAGAGGCGACAGCGGCGAGGAAAAGATGGACAGATCTCCATACTGTACATTATTGTTGCCTTTCTCAGCTCCATTATTGTTGCCTTTTATTGTTGCCTTTCTTAAAATGTGCTGATTGTTTACAAAGTTCTGATAAGCTTGGTGTGCTCTGATTGGCCAGCCATCCAGGTCATTGTGATTTGTTGAATCCCTTAAGCATGTGATGGAAACTTTAGGTCCCTTAACACTACAACTATTGAGGCTGTCATTTTTAAATTCTGTAATTTAATAACTTTAAACCCCATATAACTATAGTAGTAATTTCAACCCAGGCTCAGTCTAAAAACGTACCGCTATATACATTTCTGGAGAGCGCCAAATGTTTCCCAGGAGTTTTTTTTTTTTGCAGTTTTTTTTTTGTGAATCCACCAGAGGCCGATGTGTACGTTTTTTGAGATCTCAAATTTCTCTTGCGAGTGCCATTCGCGCCTGCTGTTCTCATGTAAATCCACCAGAGGCAGCTGTCGACTGACTGACTGACAGATGGACAGACCCACTGTCCTCTTTCTCTAAATCCAACCAATAGTGTTTTCAAAAGTACAGATTGACCCGCACACCCACTTCCCTAAACCCAACCGACAGTGTTTTCAAAAGCAATCCACAAAAACAAAAGCCCTCGCCTGATTTTTACCACTTCTTTGCTTTCTGGAACCGTTCTTCACCGGACTCAAACACCGTCATCATGGTCAACTCCTCTGTGCGTCTCAAGTCCACAGATGTACATGGCGAGTTACTGGACAAACTGGTAACAGCGGAAAAGCCGTCCATACAGAGGTAAGCGGTCAGCTGGTAAGTGCGAAAAGGAACGGCATCATACTGGCTTGTTTTAAAAGATGAAATGCAGCCATTATGTGCTTCTGGCTACATAATTCGCGATCTCTAGAAATGTTTATAGGTCTGCTTTTTCAAAATGAGCCTGTGTTGTCATTTTTAGGGCAAAGGGTTTACTCACTTTTTTAAGTAAAGTCAACTAATCACTTATTACAGTGTAGCTGTTATTCAAACGTACATTTTGAATTTACATGTGGGCGCCACAGTGGCCTAGTGGGTAGCACGTTCGCCTCACAGCAAAAAGGTCGCTGGTTCGAGCCTCAGCTGGGCCAGTTGGCATTTCTGTGTGGAGTTTTCATGTTCTTCCCGTGGTTGCGTGGGTTTCCTCCGGTGCTCCGGTTTCCCCCAAAAGTCCAAAGACGTGGTATAGGTGAATTGGGTAGGCTAAATTGTCTGTAGTGTGTGAGTGCGAATAAGTGTGTATGGATGTTTCTCAGAGATGGGTTGCAGCTGGAAGGGCAAAATGCTGGATACGTTGCGTAAAACAAATGCTGGATAAGTTGGCGGTTCATTACGCTGTGGTGACCCCAGATTAATAAAGGGACTAAGCTGAAAAGAAAATTGATCACTTTGTGAAGACAATACTGTGAGACAGTACAGTTTTTTTTGTGCCATATTAAAAACAGTTGCCTTGTGAGTAGGTAAGTTTTATCCCCTGGGAGATTGAGGTATGAAGTGGCATTTTCCAATGTTGATTAACTCACACACACACACACACACACAAAAAAATAATAACAGAAATTAGTTTCAGATGGCTTTTTCTAAATATAAGCACAATTTAAAGTCCTCCTGAACCAGAATGCTGCTAAGAGTTTTCTTTCAGTATTTTGATCCAGACTGATTTGCAACTGAATCCAAACATTAAGTAGGGTGCGGGGCTTTTTTTGTGCATCATTTCCTTGTAGCAAACGATCTAAGGATATTAAGAATATCGTGGTTGAAGCATCTAACTGACGTCAACGGAGAAGGACCATCGTTCCAAACGTGGAAGTAAATTATCAGATTTTGATTGAAAACAAACATTTCTTTTTCAGTGAATTAACTTGCACGGATTATTTGTGCACCTAAAGGTAAGCAATGCACACTAGCAAAATAACCATAGTAAACTGTAATTTCAAGTGGACTTTAAAAACATGTGTGTACTCAAGTGCATTGTACCAAAATATTATTTAAATATAAGCAGAGGTACCCACAGTCCAAAGACATGCTGTGTACAGTAGGTGGATTGAATGTAGCAAATTGGCCGTAGTGAATGAATGTGTGCGTGAACGAGAGAGTTTCCCAGTGCTGGGTTGCAGCAGGCATCCGATGCATAAAACATATACCAGAGAAGTTGGCGGTTCATTTGGCCGTGGCAACCCATGATAAATTATGGTCTACGCTAATGAATTAGCACAAAGTAGTGAAGGCCATTTGATAGAAAGTAGGGCCAAGAAATATTTAACCCAACATTTAAATTTATCCATATCTGACATAAGGGTTAAAACAACCCGTTATTGTTTAGAGTGAAGAGAGAGCCAGACCTGGAACGTTTTTTTTTTTCTCTCAGGTGACTGGAATGCCATCAAGGACACGACTTCAGCCCATGCAGGTGTTGTTTGTTGAGTTTTTTTGGGGTTTATGTGTCAAAAGATGACCTGGCTAACCAGTTTGAGCTTCTGCTAGTGATTTGGGACTCGACTGCAGAGCTCTTCATCTGCCAGTAATTCTCAGAGCACGTTATCCAGAGTGAGGTTGTTTTTGCCATATTTCTTTTGTATGTCAGAATTATAAATCCATAAAATGCAGTCTTCTAGTTCGGCCAAATGAGTATTTTCTGTCAGGTCTTCGGGGAAAAATCATGTGGGTTGGAAAGTGTATTTTGGTTTTGGAAAGGAATTTAATATTTGAGCTCATATTGAAATATCAGATTTTGCTTAGAGGCCTTTGTGTGGCTGCAAATCAGAGCACAAATTCATATTAATTTTATGCTGGTGAAATATGTCTTATTCTAATAGCTCCATTTGAAATAAAATGAAAGTTAAACATATTAGAAATAAAGTGCAATGCAATTAGCGTTTAAGTATTGAGACTATTGTCATTTCATAGTAAATTAACTGTTATTTTTACATTTTCTGTTTTCATTTCATTTGAAAAGTAGAAGTAACTTAAGCGTCATATTCATATAGCTATATACAGTATTTATATTTAGATATACACAGCATACAGTACACGCACACACAGTATACGCACTATATATATATAGTAAGCTTTAGTTATATAAGTTTTAGTTATTTGTGCAGTCAAACTAAATGAAAATTAGTTTCCTTAGCAACTAGCTAGTTTAATTTTGTATGTGTGTATGTTTATCTGTTACACAGTATATATAAACTAGTAATTTTAAATAAAATGTACCAGTAAGGAAGAGAAAGAAACATATGCATTTAAAACCAATATCTTGGCCAAAATTCACTGACTGTGTAACCGATCCCTCAAAACTATTAACAAAGAACAAATAGTTTGTTCTGTGTACCTCTCTTTCTCTTGTCAATGTATTGATGGAACATTTTTTTGGCTTTTCGTTCTTTTGCAATTAGAAAATGTAAATCAAGCAGGTGCTGCTGGCACCATTTGGAATTTGTATTTATTTTACCTGAGGCTTCAGATCCTCCCTTTTTCTCGACATTACACCAAAGAGAAGCCGACACACACACACACACACACACACACACACACACGCACACAAGCGGTCCGCTAGCAGCTTGTTGTTGTCAGTTCAATCACGACGGCTCTCATCTGTAGACTGAAGCCGTTCTGACAGCCCCTCAAGATACTGTGGTCAAGGTTACTCTTCCATCATTCTGCCATTTTCATCACTTGACTCCACTGCACAAAAATGCGAACACTGCTCACATATTCTCATTCTGTCACAGTGTTGAATGTGCTGAAAATACATATTTAAGATGTTTATTTTAGTTTGTTTAGTTTTTTATAATACTATTTTACTTCTTTTATATTTAGTTTGGCTTGGTATTTGTTTGTGGTTTCGTGTTTTTTTTTCCGTGATCTATTTTCATTTTTGTTTTCTAAGTGTAAAATAACTCACTTTGTGTGAATCTGTAGTATTTTATTGTTTGTGTTTTTGTTTTGCTTTTATTTGTCATTTTTGTGCTGCATTAGCTGTCTCATTTCAGAGGTTGCATCCTTTGAAGGATTCCTTCTGTCTCATTTCAAAAAAATTCGAAGGCTCCTTTAAATGCAACCTCAAAATGCGTCCTTTTTTTCTTAGGTAATGAAGAACACAACTGGTGAATACTTTATAGCCTCAAACATCCCAAGATTCTTTGGGCGCTGATTACAGCAGGAAGTTTTTAATAGGAAATTCACATTACATTTTTAATTAGGTTTTATTTTGCTTAGACATCTTAATCCATGTTTAAAAACAAAAATTAGTGTGACATACTAATAAATGATTTTGTAGACAGCTTACATTTTTATTTATACATGTACTGTATGGGTCAAAGGAAATATATTTTCTTCTTTTGTAAACTTCTTGCTTTCCCTTTAAATCGCTTAAAACAATTTTTAAAATCACTTTAAAAAGTAATTACAAATATTATTACCTCATATTAACAGTAGCTGTTACGGTTGCTAGGTGACTAGATCTTTCCACTGTAGGTTAGATCGTACATTGTTTTTGTGTTTTCTCTCATTGTTTTTTATTTTATTTTCTTTTGTTTGTCTTTTTTTGTGCTGCACTGTGTTTTGTCTCATGGTTTTGTTTGTCTAATATTACTTTTTTTTTTTTTTTTTTAGCTTGGTTCAATTTTGTATTTGTTTGTGGTTTAGTGTCTAACTCTTTTCTCGCTAGTATTAAAAACACTTTGTTTGAAGCTGTAGCATTTAGTTTTTATGATTTTGTTTTTCTTTTATTTGTAATTTTTGTTCTTCATTGTTTTTGTGTTTTCTCTTGTTGTTTTTTTATGTTTTTGTTCTTCGGTTTGTAATTTTCCGCTGCATCATTTTTGTGGTTGTCTTGTGGTTTTGTTTGTCTTTTTGATACTAAATATATATATTTTTTAGTTTGGCTTGGTTTTGTATTTGTTTGTGGTTTTGTGTTTTTTTCTGTTTTCTCGCAAATAAAAAACTCACTTTGTTTGAAGTTGTAGCCTTTCAATATTTTATGTTCTTGTTTTTCTTTTGTCTGTCATTTTTGTGATGCATTGTTTTTGGGTTTTGTCTCTGTTTTTTTTTCCTTTGTCTTTTTATGCTGCGTTGTGCTTTGTCTTGTGGTTTTGTTTATCTTTAAATACTATATT
>CAIGQQ010038941.1:3492623-3515839 GCA_903798035.1 Danio albolineatus | reverse complement strand
GGCGGCGACTCCGGCGGCGACTCCGGCGGCGACTCCGGCGGCGACTCTGGCAGCTCTGGCGGCGACTCTGGCAGCTCTGGCGGCGACGTCAACTCTGGCAGCTCAGGTGATGGCATTTCAGGAACAGGAACAATGACAGGAACTATGGTTATAACAGACTCGGAACATGAAGCCATCTTGTGAGCATGTGGTAGACTGACGCTTACCATTGTGTGAGCTGAAGGTCTGGAGGCAGCCATCTTGTGAGCAGGCGGACTGGAGGCAGCCATCTTGTGAGCAGGCGGACTGGAGGCAGCCATCTTGTGAGCAGGCTGACTGGAGGCAGCCATCTTGTGAGCAGGCTGACTGGAGGCAGCCATCTTGTGAGCAGGCTGTGGTTTAGGCTGGTGAACGGTGTTACCGTGTTGATCAACCAGCCTCGTTGTCAGCAGGTCTTGCTGCCTATTGCCCCCCCCAAAAATTTTTTTAGGGGTTTCCTCCACCTCGCCTACAGTGAAGGGGGACCCACTAAGTAGCAGTGCCAGATCAATATACTCCTTTAAAGTCCATGGCATGTAAGAATATAATGGTTCAGAAAGTCCTCCCCGAAAAAATATCATTAAGCGTTCCTCATCCATTAAACTTAGGTATGCCAAATCGATAAAATCTGACACATACTCCTGAAGTGATCGTGCTTCCTGACGAAGACGAATAATTTTATTACCTGCTGGATCCATGGGTGGCGAAGTATTCTGTAACTTAGAGGCTGAGGCGAAGTTAGGATCCATGTGCAAGGTTTAATTTAAGGATGAGGCAAAGACATAATCGATTAACAGGCAGATAGTTGGCAACAGAAAAGCAGTCCAATCCAAGCGACATACAATGGCGTGAATCCAGAAGACGTGGTAACAGAACAGGCAGAGGTTCAATAACACAGTGAGCAGTCCAAAACAAGCAAACAAAGCAGAGTCCAAAATTCAAAGAAGCAGTGGTCAAAAGGCAGGCAAAGATCATAACAACAAGGCAAAAACAATGGTAAGGATACGCTTGGTAAGGCAGTGGAACTGGCAATACTTCGCCCGGAAGCATGGCCTGAGCTCTTCCTTAAATACTAAACAAACAGGAAGTGAGTGCAGAGGGAGCGGAGCTGAGACAGTGGTCGGGCGAGGGCTCCCTCTGCTGGCGTGGCGTTACAATTACATGCATAGTTTGATTATTCCCAGAATATCAAAATCAACTGTAGGCAGTAGCTCTTTCTCTTATCTGGCACCTAAACTCTGGAACAGCCTTCCTAGCACAGTTCGGGAAGCAGACACACTCTGTCAGTTTAAATCTAGATTAAAGACACATCTCTTTGCACTAGCATACACATAAAACACAAATGCTTTGGAATTCAAATCCTCTAAAGGATTGTTAGTCTGCATTATTTAGGGCAACCGGAGTCTGGAACACTTCCCAAAAGACATTATAATTTTAATGGCATCTGCACTTATGTTAGTATGTTTTTTATTATTCCCGAGGTTTCCATAATCCTGGATCAGGCCGTATCCTGAGCAGCTGCTGTGGTGGTCATGGAGGAGTGAAGAGCATGAGACCGATCCCTGTAAGACCTCAGTGACAGACGAGTCCTCGCATTGTTCCCGAAGGGCCAGCCTGTTCACCAGTCGGTGACCCACCTGTGGTTTCTCCGTGATGGACGTTCAGTGTTCTCCAGCCTCTGGCGCCTAGACTGCAGCTCTGCACAAGACGTCTGGCCATAGGAGAAATGGTTGTGCCCAACTGAGCCTGGTTTCTCTAGAGGTTTTTTAATTCTTCACTTTTGCCAATTGGTAAAGTTTTTTCCTTGCCGCTGTCACCTCTGGCTTGCATACTTCGGGATTTGTAGTAGTGCGCATCGATGGATTATTCTTCAGTGTTTGGGTTCTCAGCAGTGAATATTAAACCACGCTGAATTGAACTAAACCGAACTTCAACACTGAAAACTGGACTGACACTGTTTCAATTCTTTATAATGCATGTGAAACTGCTTTGACACAATCTACATTGTAAAAGCGCTATACAAATAAAGATGAATTGAATTGAACTAACAATTAAGCTACAAATTTATATTTATCTGTCAAACCTCAGTACACACTCACAATCTCCACCAGTGCATGCAGTGTCTTTCTATGCGGCTGCTTTCCCTGCAGTGTACATCTCAAATAACATACTCACAAAAGATATGTCAACGTTTCATATTACTTAAACATCCTTATTCCGAATATATGTGAAAGACACTTGTCGAATTTTATTTTAGAGAGCAGGCGTGAGGTTCATCTGTGTCCTCTGTGTCATTTTCTGTCTGATTCAGCCACAAACTAATACGGCTGACAGCTAGTCTGACTGACAGTATTTACAGAGCAGAGGCAAAGCGTGTACTTGTATGACACCTTTCCTGGTAGTGTGGAGCCGATCTGCGAATCACAGAAGATTATGTTAGCTGACCAATCAGAGCCTCTTCAGGGTGAGCCTTTCAGAGGAACTAGGAAATATGATAGTCGTTTTCATGTTAGCAGAGTAGCTGTATATAATCAAAGTAAGATATATGAAACAACAACGTGATTTTTTACAAACGAAGCATGAGCGCACATTGTTTTGCATGTTTTGAACACAACCAAGCCTTAAAACTACACTTTGGACCACCCCTATAAAACACAGCATTTACCTTCAGTGGTTCAATTAGAATATTATAAAGCTACGAGAATAATTTTTGCGCATATAAAACAAAAATCAAAATAAACATCTCCTCAGTGTCAGTGTATTGTGCACATTCATGAGCACTGTGCAGTGACGTATATCACGCTGGATATCTGTTCCTTTTAAAAGAAAGCACAGGCGCATCCGATGTAATACCTCACACATTGAGAAGAAGAAACAGTTGAATAAAATCATTATTTTAGTTTATTGTGCACACTAAAGTATTCTTGTAGCTTAATAATATTCCAATTGAACCATTGAAAGCATATGGTCTGAAAAATTTTGAAGAATTGTTTTTGTGCCTTTCTGGACTTTAAATGAGTAAGAACTATTGCTATAAGGGTCAGAAAGCTCTCAGACAATAATTGGTTTTAAATTATTCATCTAAAAAAAAAAAACCTCATTTTTGTGTTCAGAAGAGGAAAAAGTTCTCTGTAAGGTGAGATAAACTAAAACCTTAACACTGGCACATGATAAGCGGCTTCTGTTGCACATGAAGCATCTATATACTCAATGCCATGCTTTTTTGTTCTTAATTCATAGGAAAAAATACAGTATAAAATACTGTTAGCAAACACTGCTGAGCTTAGATCAGTTTAGACATGGTGGATATGTGACATTCATTCATTTATTTTCCTTCGGCTTAGTCCTTTATTTATTATGGGTTGCCACAGTGGAATGAACCGCCATCTATCCCAGCATATGTTTTATGAAGCGGATAACCTTCTAGCCGCAACCTAGAATTGGAAAACACCAACACTCTAACATTCGGACACACACTCATACACTATGGCACCTATAGTACCTGGAGGAAACTCACACGAACATGGGGAGAACATGCAAACTCATTGATCTTCTTGCTGTGAGGCGACAGTGCTATCCACTGAGCTACTTTAATGAAAGAAGCTTTACAGTATTAATTATGAAGAGATGGTTTTAGTGTTGCTTTCCATTAGAGTTACTGAAAATGTATTCTGTTGAGCAGTGTGTTTTAGATGAGTAATGTGTATTTTACACAGGAGATTGCTTTAATGAAAGTAAATTTATTATTGATTTTTATTCATTTATTAAAAAAATTATTGAATTGATTTATTATTGAATATGAAGACATGGTTTTAGTGTTGCTTTCCATTTACAAATTTGATTGAAAGTTTAGGTATTTGGACCAATCCAAATTTAGTTATCCAGTATATATCAAGCAATAATACAATAAATTTGCTGGCAAGACGATTATGAGAGCTTAAAATGCAGCTAGTAACAATCCAATGGCATCACTTCAAGTACTAGAATTATGTACTGTTAAGACAAAATAATTGGAAAATGATTTTGTAAATGCAGTATAAAACTGACTACCACAAAGTACATACAGTATGAGCCTTTTATATAAATATGGGCCTTTTTAGGTTTTCACAACAGCTTGCATGTTGTAATAAATAATGCAATCGTCCACTGTTCCCACATAGCATGAAATATTGTGATAGGATAGCATGTTTTATCAGCACCACCAGAGGCCCTGTCTGTGGTGAACATTTCTGAACTTCCTCATCACTGAAATACAGCACCAACAGAAGTTATAAATCACATCGGTGCAGGCCTTCCTCTCCCATGATGCCAAACATGATCTACAACGCTTTTATTGAACATACAGCCACATCGTATTTAACTACCCAGCTGACGCTGTGAACACTAAATCATATTAATCTTTTTACAATGATCTGAAACCAGGTTTGCAGTTCGTCTTGTTGTGAAAGGGCACATTTTGCCTTTCCGTCAGTGAGCAAGCAGTTAAAGTTTAACTTGAAAAATCCTGTTACAACTCTCTGTATAATCAGTAAATCATGTTACTTTACAGCCTCAAATTACTCCTAGAAGAAACAGCTCTGACCAGCATGAATTTCCACATTGGGTTAGTTGTTGGTTTACACAGAATAGTTTGGTGACTAACAGAAATGGGGAATGCTAAATTGGTGACCAGAATTTCTAGTTAAGCTTGTCCAAATGCCTGATTAAAAACACATAGGGATCAAGACTTGGTTAGTTTGATTAGTTCTCCCTTGCTAGTTGAATAACTACTATTTCTAAATTGAAATAAAAATGATAACAAACAAACAAACAAAAAAGATATGTGATTTACAAATGACTCATGACCACTAAAAAGTTGATATTTAGCCATACCATGTTAGTGTTTTTTAACATCTAATTTGATCTACAACTGCCTGCTAGACATTCCTGCCTGTCAGCTGCAGGGTCGTTCACTGATGTTTTGCCCCCTACCCAGTACACCTCCCAGTGGGGGGGCAGTGGCTGTAGAGGACATCTCCCTGCCACCCCCTGCAGCTGCCCTTAATGGGGCACCACGCCCCGCTTCTTGTCCCTCCTCCGTAGCCACATCCAGTAACGTGCCTTCTCTGCCTCCTCTGCTAGCCCTCTGCCAGCCCCTCTACTCAGAATCATCCCAGTTGCCCCGGTAGCACAGAGAAGATAAATTACTGACTTTCCAACAAATCTCCTGCACCCGACTTCTACAGGATGTTCTGTCACCATCCAACCCTCAACTCTACATTCCGCCGCTAAGTCAGAGTTCTTGTGCTGCTTAAACTCATGCGCCGCTGCCATTCCCTCCTCCCATGGCACAGTCAGCTCAATCACCAGAACCTCCTTAGCTGCTGCTGACCAAATCAATGCATCTGGCCTTCTCTACCTCCTCTGCCAGCCCTCTGCCAACCCCTCTACTCAGACTCATCCCAGTTGCCCCGGTAGCCCAGAGAAGATGAATTGCTGACTTCCCAACAAATCCCTTGCACCCGGCTTCTAAAGGATGTACTGTCGCCGTCCAACCCTCAACTCTACATTCCGCCGCTAAGTCAGAGTTCTTGTGCCGCTTGAACTCAAGCGCCGATGCCCTTCCCTCCTTCCATGGCACAGTCAGCTCAATCACCAGAACCTCCTTAGCCGCTGCTGACCAAATCACTGCATCTGGCCTTAGTGTTGTTTGTGTGATCTCAGTTGGAAAGATGAGTTGAGAGTCCAAGTCAGTCCGCATCTCCCACCCCTTTCCAGGTGTGAGAAGGCAACTTATTCTCTCTGTACCTGTAGTCAACCCCCATTCTCCTGGTCTGAGGAACCTGATATTTGGCCGAGGAAATCTTGATGTGCTGTTTGCTTTTACTCTGCATATTTCAAGATGCTTTGCCAGCTTTCTTAGCACCTGGTTGTGCCGCCATCTAAAGTGGCCCTGCATCAGTGCAACATTGCATCCCTACAAGATATGTTGCAGGCCTGCATTGGCTTTATCGTACAGGGGGCATTTGTCCTCAGTTCATAACCATTGCGAAAGATAATGGGGGCTGGGGAGGGTTTCATATACTGCTTTTATGAGAAAACTCAGCCTTGACTGCGGGGTTCACCAAATATCTGCCCAGGTTATGGTCCTGTTAATGGTGTCCTCCCAGCGGGTTCATGCTCCTTGCTTGCCCTGGGCAACAGCCTTTATGAAATAGCAGTCCTGCTCCACTCGGAATACCTCTTCCACCATCATATCCTCCCTCTGCTCCCTTGTGGCTTTGGACCAAAACTGTGATGGCTTTCCCCATCCCAGCCCTGCTCTGCTGGTGTGAACTCTTCCCATTTCATTAGATGTTTTGTAACATCTATTGTTTACTGGGCTGGTTGTTAACCCAATGCTCAACCTCCAACTTGGAGGACCAGGACATTCACACATACACTACAGACAATTTTAGCTTACCCAATTATCCTATAGCGCATGTCTTTGGACTGTGGGGGAAACCGTTGCACCTGGAGGAAACCCATGCAAGCACGAGGTGCAATATATGCAATGCCAACTGACCCAGCCTGGGCTCAAACCAGCCACCTTTCAGCTTTGAGGTGACAGTGCTACCCACTGAGCCACTGTGCCACCCTATAACTATATATATTATAATCTATCAGGAATATTTGGGAAAAAAATCATTTAATAACTAACTAAAAACATTAGAATTTAGGATTAAAGTTGAACACCAAAACAATAATTTTCCTTAATTGTCATTTTAAATCATTATACTTAGTTACTTTAAATCACTGTAGGTTTGAACCATTTGCCAACAAAGGTTTTTAAATAAAATAAAATATAATATAATATAATGAATATTCATTTATACATTTTTAATAAGAAAAAAGGCATAAGTAATATATTGTTTTGATTTTTACACAATTGTATTATGCTAAATGACGATGGAAGATTGTCATCTATATTTTTATCTTTCATTTTCAAAGAAATTATTTGAAACATTAACAGTTTACTTGAACTTAATATACGTTCTACATACTGCAAATGCAATCACAAAATGTGATTTTTAACAAGGAAACCTAAACGGGAGGTCTCATCTTTGCGACTACTTGGACTTTTGTGAAAAGTTTTTCTGAAACTGGATTTTAGCCACTTTGATCATGTGTTTCCTCGTTGTTGTTCATCAGTAGGACTTTTATCTTTTGTTGACCATGCAGGGCTGCCATGGGAACACTTATAATAGTTCATTTAAAATCCACAGGGTACTTGCCGCTCAAACCAAAGAGCGTCACATTCCTCAGCAGTGCTTTTCCCCCGCTTTGTTTGCTGTTTTTCTCATACTTTCTCTCTTTCTCCATATGAGGAACTTCTAGTCCAAAGAATAAGGGTTTTTTTTGTGCTGGTGAAGCATTTCCTTTACCAAAGTCAATCATTAGCATGAGTAAATGTTAAGCAGAAGTCTTCACCCCCCTCCCCATGCATGCCATGCCTCTAGCTTCTTGTCGTTCTTGTTGACATTTGGAGGCCTGTGACAAAGCTCTCCTTTCACGTGGTCCCAAGCTCGTGGGAAATGCTGGTGTATGTCGCAAATGCAGCTTGGCACCATCTGCCACCAGGCTGGGAGCGGATGATAAAGTTAGCATGATCGTCGCTAGCGTCTTCGTCCCACTGCATCCTCCTCCTTTTCAGTGCTGGCCTCTTCCAGGAAGTGAGTGTGAGTCAGACGTCCAGCTGAGTGTGGCTGACCAGACTTGGCTCCCATCACGGCCTGGTAGGAGGGGGAAACGGGGGAGAAATCAGAGGATGGGATGAAGGGATGTATTGTGGTTGCAGGTGGTTGACTGTCACAAGCCTGCACAGCAGAGTACTTGACTTGAGTTTGGTTACTTATGTTGAAAACTTTTTGACAGCTTTCAAGTCTTATGTAATTCTGTCCCAGATTAAGCAACTAAGGGGAACCTTCAGATGGGTTTTGAGCTAGTGACATTTTTTGGGGGGGCTGGAGATAATTAGTCATGACAAAGGATGCATTTGAAATTGCATATGAAAAATAGAAAAAAATTATGTCAGAATTCTCAGTGCTCATTAAAGGTGCCGTAGAGGGCATCAGTGTGATAGATTGTTCTCTGATATCTACAGAGTAGCTATGCTATGTCTATGCAAAAGAAAAAAAATATTTTTAAAAAATTCTCCCAAAACAGTTTTATACTGTATGCTCAGTCATAACTAGGCCCACACGGAATCTGTGCACACAGAATTCTGCAAATTTTTAGCCAATCACTGAATCTATTCATTTACTTTTGTGAATGTGTGTAAATTTATATTTATTCAGTTTTTTAAACTCATTTCAGTAATATTATTTACTAATATGAAACTTTTCACATGATTTGTTTACAATACAGTTTGAAAAGTAATATTTTTTGTCTTTTAGTAGATATATTATACATGAGACTTGCTTTGTTTACCAAAAAAAGTTTATGTAATTGGATCAAATTTTTATAGATTAAGTTTTAGGTTATGATACAAGCAAAATCATTCTCAAATCCCAGCTAGCCAGCAGCTAGCTCTCTGCAACTCTCACATGGTCGCCCACTGAAGCTAAGCAGGGCTGCGCCGGGTCAGTACCTGGATGGGAGACCACATGGGAAAGCTAGGTTGCTGCCGGAAGTGGTGTTAGTGAGGCCAACACGGGGCGCTCAACCTGCGGCCTGTGTGGGTCATAACGCCCCAGTATAGTGAAAGCGACTCTATACTGCTCAGTGAGCGCCGTCTTTCGGATGAGATGTTAAACCGAGGTCCTGACTCTCTGTGGTCGTTAAAAATCCCAGGATGTTCTTCGAAAAAGAGTAGGGGTTTAACCCTGGCATCCTGGCCAAATCTGTCCATCATGGCCTCCTAACCATCCCCATATCATAATTGTCTCCTCTCCACCAATCAGCTGGTGTGTGGTGTGCGGTCTGGCACAAAATGGCTGCCGTCGCCTCATTCAGGTGGATGCTGCACACTGGTGCTGAATGAGGAGATCCCCCCCATTGTGTAAAGCGCTTTGAGTGCTCAGAAAAGTGCTATAAAAATGTAAGGAATTATAAATCCACAGATTTTATACAAATATCTGCAGAATGGCTGTATGGCCCTAGTTATGACTGCAGAAATTACTTCTAGAAAGAAAAGCTCAGTTTTGGTCATATTTGGAAGGGTTGTGAACATTAATGAGCTTTACTCTGTCACTCCTCTGCTTGTTTCAGTACCTGCTCTTACTTTTTCTCCCTACCTCTCTCTCGCTCTCTCACAAACAAAAACACACATGTGTGGACATTTATTACTTAAAATATAACATAATAAAAGGTTTAAAGGGAATAAATGTGCATATAAATTTAAAAACTGCTACCTTCTCCAATGCCTTTTTTTACCTCAGGGGACTTTGGGGGAATCTGGCTCATTCTGTATAGTCTGCTAACACGCTTTAACCTTGCACATGAGCAGATCTGTTTCCTCACTATTTATTTATTTTTTACTGAATCCACCATGTAAATAGCAAATCTGACATGGCACAACCACACTCACTCTAACAGGAAATAGGAGCAGAGACTCTGATTGGTTTTATGCATGTTAAGCCCAAAACACATCCATATTTCATTAAAAGAATAAGAACAAGCATTTTAGACCATGAGCCAGGTGCCAGGACTGTTAATTCTGTCTTTAAAATAGCAAAAGTGCATCTGCACTTTGTGCTTTAGACAATGAACATATATTGTTAAAGTAGAGCCATTCAACTCATAGTACCACATCCTGATTAATGTGGACATGTAGCCTCTAATTCACTTTTCTGTCTTGCTGCGTTGCCCCTGGTTAGGACATGTACTGGCAATACTTTTTATAGATGCTAAGTTATGATAAACGACAGTCATTTGAGTTTTATCAGTTGTTTTAGTTTTTAATTTCAGTGTGATGAAGAGGCCATTTTGGTTTAATTTCACCTGTTATTAATTTCCTGAATTTCTGATTTGTATCTCTGTGTCTTCCCGGGCTAATCTTTAATTGCTGCTGTTTAGGCCGCAGAAGGAGGTTGATTAGCTGACCGGATTTTCTGGGCTCTTTCCTGTATGTGTGGCAATGGCCACTCATCTCTGCTGGCAGGGACTAGGAGCAAAGAAGCGTCAGGAGATATTTAATTAAGACAACAGTTCAATTAACAGCTCAATTAGCTGAGGTAATTAGAAGCTCTGTTGGAACAAAAGCCAGCACACTCAGTGGGTCCCTGTGCAGAAGCAGGGTGGCTCAATTCTGCCATCAGCATCATAATCCTGCTTAAGCACTGGACTGAATTTTCACCTTGAGTGCCTGGAGTGGAAGCTTGTACAAACCTTTAAATTTGACATGCTCATTTCTTTAATAGATTGAGGGTATTTTTGTTAATCTGAGCAAACTTTGGATTGGCGTGTTGTTGTTGTTTTTTCCCTGTAAAAACACTTATAAATACCCTCAGTTTGCTTTGGTTTGACTAAGCTGTCTGTGTTTTGACTAAGTTCTGCTGACTAACTATCCCAAGTGAGCAGTGTCTGTAGTTGTTTATACTACTGCATGTCATGGTCAGTTTGGAAGAAGACATCAGCGCCAGAGGCTGAATGGCAATTCAAGAGCTGGATTTGTCAGTGCTGGATTTATTTATTTATTTTTAATATTTTTTTTCATATGCAAGACGATGGTTTTATTATTAGGAACTACATATAATTGGTCAGTTTATTTGGTAGCTTGATTTCTGGGTTAATCTATTTATTTTGTTATTAGAATTTTTTTCTCTGTAAACCCATGTGTATTATAAGCCCTAACAAGTCAGCAGTTTCTTTTTTTTTTACTCAGACCAGCATGTCTGGTCTCAGGAAACGTGTCACATTCAAAATCCAACAACAACAAAAAAAAAAAATCACCTTTTTTCTGATTCTGATGCTTAATTTGAAATTTAGCAGATCGCTTTGACCACATCTACATGCCTAAGTAGACTGAATTTCAGCTACATTTCAATGACATTTGGCTGACTATTCAACGCAAGACCATTTCTAGACGCTTGCCACTGGATTACTATTGTTCACACCCGATCCCCCCTTTCACCTCTATTTCCTATAGCAGCATTATGAGGCTCCGTTTACAATAATACATTTTAGTTTTAAAATGCTCAAGTTTTGCTACTGTTACGCCTTCTGTCCACATTACTCCGGAGTTTTCGAGCCCTGAAAATAGAGCATTTTGGAATTGCTGAAGAGGACTTTTTCATTGTAAAATGCTACTGCTCCATTTCAGTGTGGATGGGAAACATTTGAAAACATTTTTGAGCTGTTTTGAGGCATGGCTGCAGATATTCAACTATCAGACTGGGGCTTTTTTCTCAATATTAAGTAGCCTATACAAAGTACAGACTTGTATTCTTTCCTTTTCAAGTTTATAACAAACTCCTGAGGATTCGTTGGGTAAATCTTCAAATGTAACGGCAGTGTACTTTCATACCCTGGCTACCCTTTCATACCCTGGTTTCACTATCTTAACAATAAAATGAAAACATGACATAAGAATGTTATAGGCTAATAGATTCAAATACTTGCTAGATATAGGTCTACACAAGATGAAATATAGGTTGCGTTTAACAACTACAGAGAGAAGAGATCCAGCTGCAGATTTGTGATGGACTGGCCGACTTTCGACTGCTCTCAGCCAGGCAGATGTGCTCAGGGCTCCCTCTGACTGCCTGGAGTAGACACGAGATTACACTGAAGCTAGCCTTCAGCACATGCCAGAGTGCGGGTATGGTCATGTGATGTGCGATTTCAGCGGTGTAGTGTGGATGGAGAGTAGATCGATTCAGAAACACTGGGTGAAACGCCAGTTTGGATGTGGATCGTTTTCGTTCTAAAACGCTGTTTTAATTTTAACCTATTAGTGTAAATGGGGTCTGAGAGTTGTCCCTTTAAGAATAATTAATAACCACCTTGTGTGTTGTAAATAACAATGCTGAATACCTTCAAACAGTTGTGTTCATGATACAACAATACAAATGCATATAGGGCAAATGTGTTTACATTTTAGAAATAATTAGAGCTTCATAAAGATGTTGCTTTATGCCTACACTCTTAAAAAAAAAGGTTCCTTGAGGTTCTATATAGAACCCTAGGGTTCTATACTTGGCCAGTAGAACCTTTTACCCAAAAAATGGTTCTATTTAGAACCCTTTGAGTGCAAAGAACCTTTTTGATTAAAATGGTTCTATAATGTGGGATTTATAACATAATTATATAGTAAAGATTATAAATAATAATAAGCTATAACACAGAGAGACAAAGCTTTTTGAGTCAAAACCTAATAAAATGACTGCTATTGTCAAAAACCTAATCAATGTATGATGGGATTTTTGTTTCACGCAGGTTTGAACATTACCATATAACTAATATTTATATATGCTTAATATTTAACATTTTTGACGAATTATTTTGTGAAATTAATTAAATAACCAGTTTGTTCAGACTGTACAGTGTGTTGTTATGGTTTAATAAATTGTTTTAAAGTAATAATCATGAAAAAGCCCTCTGGTGACGTCATTCATTGGTGGACTGGTGGTGAAGAGCCTGGAGAGTGACGGTTAATTTTTGAAAAGGAGAACTCCGCTTTTGCAGCTCCATCATTCAGGTACGTTATTACTCTTTTAAAACTATAATAATGAAATATTTTGTATTACGGGGTAATGTTTCTCTTCCCTTGTGTTATATGGTGACAGACTGAATAAGGGGTAACGTTAATATGGATTAATACTGTGCTTGTAAGTTTCTGATGGTCTCTGTCGACAGCCTTCGCTTCAGAAATCTGTGTCAAGCTGACTTTGCTCTGCTTTTTGTTCGAAATAAGTTACAGTTTCGCTTTATTTGTTTGTCAGTATTAATTAAAATATCAATAACAATAAAACAGGTGCGTTATTCGATGGCGGGCATTGAGAGGCAGCGTGAAGCGCGTGCACGCTCTTTTAATGGTAACTTCTTATGAGCCGATTTCCACTTTCGTGCAGTTTTTATCTCCAACCTTGAACAAACAAGTACTCCCAGCTTGTTCGTGTGTGAGTTTAGCCGAGTTTAACTCGGGCTAAACTCTGTAAAGTAGTGTACACGCCGGCTAGTCTGCATTAAAACCGCAAGGGAGCATGTCGCGCTCGTGCCCGCCCGAGTCTATGCACGCGCCCGCCCGCCCGAGTCTATGCACGCGCTATTGTGATGATTGCTAAGTGTATTATTGAAACCTTTTAAAGCCAAAACATATTTTAATAATCCATAGATAATAGATCAGGTGTTATTTATGAAGGACATACAAACATGCAGGCTAAATGTATTGTGAAATGTTGAACCTTGTTAAATATAGGCTACATATGTGTATATATTGTGCTAAATAAGTTTAAAATTCATATTTTAATGTATATCTTTCTTTTCTTCAAACAGCCTGGAAACTGAACTGCATCGTAAATCTTGTGCTCGGTATGTATTATTGCTTTTAATTCTAAACAAACTGTATTAAGTATTATGAAATGAATATTATAAAAGACTTTAACATTGTATTGTAACCTGGGCTGCAGGACACAAGTAGCTTTGAAGAGGAAGGATCCCAGCTTAAAGAAGGACATGCGTTACATCCATAATTGTGACACAATTATCATCAACAAGGACACCTGGTAAATATTGTATTTTATAACATGCATATGTCAGACTTGGTTGTTGTGTACTGAAATAATATATTTATCACAAAAATGTTCCATTACTTATTGCTGCTGTTTGTACAGTGAGAATATTAAGGTCATTGCTTATTAAAAAGTCCTGCAAAGAAAATATGTTTTAAAAGAAAGTGTAAATTTGCCTACAGGATACCTTGTTGGAATGTCTGCAAAACAAATTTAAAAATGAAAGGATTTCAGTGGTGAGCTCATCAATCATCTTGCAAAATGAAACAAATTAATGGGATGAAAAGGAAGTGAACTGTACTCTGAGGAACTTAACACAAGGCAAGTTCAGTTCAATACATTTTATGCCAAAGGTTTACACACTCTAAAATGCTCTCTTCCTACCTCAGATTGTGATGGACCTGGAATGCGACACCAGATATTCATAAGTCAAGAACCGAATGAACACCCTTTTCCAGAGCACAGATTATGGAGAGGTTTGCAGAACTAATGGAGCAGTTTTTTCTTCTTGGAGTGCCACAGCTTGTGAGTAAACACTGTTACATTGTGTGCCAAATAGTTTTGCGTCCATGATGACTTTAAGAAACTTGTATTGCTGAAAATATGTCATTTGGAAACTTAAACATCAAGTAAACAAAATGTTTTTTTGCATTTAGGATGCTGCATAGAAAACTTGGTGAAGAACACAGAAACATCTTTAAAAGAAATGGCCCAAAAAGGGACGGAAAGAAGGAAGTGCTCCATGACAGTCTCATTGGACCAGCAGAGGAAACCGCAGAAGGTAACTACACACTATACTACATACTATTTGCCCCAAACACACACACACACTCACACACACTTTAATTTTATTGATTATAACTGTAATTCTATTTGATGACATGTTAATTGGTTAAAAGTACTCAACATTAAAATATTGTTTTACAGAAATCCAAAGGTCCTACACCATCCAGGATTCAGCAGCTCTCCTGATTCCACCAAGGCTTGAAGTGTCAGTATTACAATGGACAACACTCACTCGCTATCCTTCTACTTCCTCATTTATCAGAGGCACCACAGAGGAGTGAATCACCAACTAATCTGCCCTTTCCAGCCACAACCCAGCACTTGGAAACCCATATACTCTCTCATACAGTAGATCTACACACATTCACTCACTATGGCCAATTCACCTATACCGTACACATGCTTTTGGACTGTGGGGTCAACCGGAGCACCCAGAGGAAACCCACATGAACACTGGGAGAACTTGCAAACTCCACACAGAAATGACAGCTGGCCCAGTCGGGACTCGAACCAGTAACCTGCTTGCTGTGACGTGACAGTTCTAACCAGTGAGCCACTGTGCCACCCATGGACAAAACTATTTACCTTATAAGAGAGGCTGACAGACATGGACATGCTACAGGTTGTGGAATGGCTGTTTGCAGTGTTTTGTCTAATCATTCTGCAATGTTTTAGTGATGTTTCTTATTAAATTATGTATAAAATGGATGTTGTGATGACCAATACATGCAGGTACCATCCACTTTTTGAAATTGTAGTGTTATTAAATAGATGTTTTGATTGTTTGTGTATTGTTTCTATCTGCATTGTGATATATTTCTCTTCATTTTAGACATGTGTGAAAGTTAAGCTCTGTATTTGTTCAAACAGTAAAAAAGCTTATAAAAGTGAAGTCATTACAAAAACAGTGTTGAATGCCATTAAACTGTTAAGGTAGATCTGCTGTCCAATGCAAAGTATGCAGAGGTGCAATTTTAAATATTTAAAAAAATATTTTGTATAATGAATTGAATAAATTTAAACAATTTGAATTGTCTGGATTGGTTTTATTTTTTATTTATTAATAAGTAACAATAATTCAATAATAAATAAAAAGAACCCTTAAATGGTTCTAAATAGAACCATCTAACTTGAATTCAAAGAACCATTTGGGGTTCTATTTAATGAACCCTTAAAATGGTTCTATATAGAACCTTTTTGGGGTTCCATATATGAAGCGCTCGATAGAACCGTTTTTGGTTCTATATTGAACCGTTTGTTTTAAGAGTGTAGTTCACCATTGCCAGAAACGTTAATGTCTTGACAAGAACACATCTTTGACATCAAAAAATCTAACCCATAAGCTACTCATACTTTTAAAACTTGCCATTCATTTAATAATAGAATCAACTACAGTTTCACAGTTTTTGACACTATGGCTTTCAATGTCGTTGTCAATATGATGGCTGTGTTTTCGTCTTTATGCTTTGTTTTGTTTGAAACTATTACAATTGTGTTGCTAAGTCCAGTTTCTCATCAAGATTTTAAATGCTGCTTAGTTTGCCTTCATCAGTTTGAATAGGTGAGCTGGATTGTAAAAGAAAATGCCTAAAGTCGAATCTAAAGTCTTAATTAACTTAAAACATCCACAACACCTATTTGAAACAACTTTTGCCATCAGCCTATCCCTCTAAGGTACCATATACTCCAAGTTCTTGTGTTGATCTTGTCTGCAGAGTGTGTCAGCCTCCTGTAGAGGGTAGAGATCACAGCGGGCGCAGCTGCTATGTTTAGCCCAGTCCTTGTGTGTCTATGCCGGGTACGGCTTCATCCCCTAAATCCTGCCTCACCTAATCAGCCCTTGTGTAAATCACCAGGTGAGGCTCCTTATTTGCTGTTGTGCATAGACTGAGATCTCCAGCATTAGTCCCATTCGGAGAGCAGCTGAACACCTGATGACACGTCCGTCAAGACACGGTCTTGTCTCCAAAGCAGATGGGGTGCTGACCTCAGGGACTTTTGAAGGCGGCATGTGGGACTGTGTGTTGGCTGTATTGGTGAGGAGAAAAAAATTCACAGCCATGGTCCTGGTCCTCAGCATCTCGCTGTAATGAGATCTGCAAAAGCTGAGGCCAGCTGGGCACAGCAGGGCAGGTCAGGAGACAGATATGTAGACCGCGGGTAGAGTTAGACTTACAGATGAGATGAGCTCATTTTTGAGACCTGCTTCAGATGCAGGGCAGCAAGCCTGTTTATATGGTGTAAAACACTGGGTGTACCTGGTGGGAGGTGTCAGTATGTTTTTTTTATTGCGTGATAATTTGTTCAGTATAGAAATTGCTTGACACTTGAAATTTATACATTTTTCATAACCCTGTGTTATTGGTTTTTAAAATCAACATAAAATGAAAGCTTACCATATTTACTTCATGTGTGTTTTGGTCCTTTTGTGCGCAATCAGTACCTGTTTTTCCAAAACAAAATATATATATATATATTTAAATCAAGATGTAACCATTATCCCCTATTACACTATGCTGTTGAATATAATTTTAACATTTTTTTCAATTCAATTAATAATAAATTATTGTATTTAAAACACTTTATAATGTTGATATGAACAAGGTAATATCGACCATTTTGTGGGATGTAAACAAAAACTATGGTCCCAACGTATTTCCTTTTTTACATTTTAAATTTCTATGGCTTCAGAGAACCCAAAAAGAGCCACAAATTGACAAATAATGTTATGATAGCTGTTTTAACATTAAGTTATGATTGAATTGCCTCTTGTTACAGTTATGAAATTGTTTGATAACTAGCAGGAAATGTTCATGGGCCAATGACATGACCACATTGAAATGGTCTATAACAGTCACAAAAATAAATGTTAGTTAGTTTTGCTATTAAACAACAACAGTAACAAAAGTAAAAACGTTTAATGTGGCAACTAAATTGAAAACAAATCGAGGCGTCTTTGCCATATTAATGAAAATAAATATGGTCACACTTTATTTTGATGGTCCGTTTGTTGAATTTAAGTTACATTGCAACTAATTCTTATTAAATTATAAGTAGACTGTTAGGTTAGGGTTAGGGTTGGGGTTAGGTTTAGGGTTAGTGTAAGTTGACATGTACTTGCAAAGTTTCTTATAGTCAGTTAAATGTCTGTTGAATGTCTACATCAACAGATATTAAGTAGACAGTCTACTGATACTGAAATGGACTATCAAAATAAAGTGTTACCAAAAATATATTATAACAACATTTAAAGAATTCTACAACTAAATCTTTGTGTTGAACAGAGTGCTGTTTATTTTCTTATTTTGAAGAATGCTGGTTGCTGGCATGCATTGACTTCTATAGTAGACACTCCCAATGGCAGAGAAAAATAAATTCTATGGTAGACAATAGGTTCATCCCCATCTCGTACTTATGCACTAATCTACGTCATTTTGTAGTATAAATAGTGGTGCGTTCACAATAACATTTCTAAAAATAATGAGTGAACTTTAAATATTCCTACGATGCACTTATTCAACCAATAAAAAGAAGTGTGGAATCTTGAACACTTCTTGCACTCAGTGGTCACAGCTTTGCTAACATAGTGGAATGGGAGGAGCTAGCAGGCTCCTCGGGGTTGGATTATTTCTTTTGAATTGTGCAAGCTTAATTCTACTAGTGCATAAGCAATTATGGTGAACACAATTTTACTCATGACAGTTACTATTTGGTTGTTTGGTAATTAATTTAACATATTTGGCAACTGTTAAAAGTTGACTGGGAAACTGCTAGAATTTCTGGTTAGTAAAATTAAAGCCGGGACAACGCTAAACTCAAACATGGCACAGTTGCATGTATAAGTGCATAGTGTGTCATTTGGGATGCAACTAATGGGTAACACTTTATTTCTATGGTCCATTTGAGTATTAGTTGACCAGGGGTGACCAACCCTGCTCCTGGAGATGGACCGTCCTGTAGATTTCAGTTGCAACCCATATCAAACACACCTGTCTGTAATTATCTAGTGCTGTTCAGGTCCTAATTAATTGGTTCAGGTGTGTTTGATCAGGGTAGGAGCTGAACTCAGCAGGAAGGTTGATCTCTAGGAGCAGGGTTCAGCACCCCCCTGGTAGACTGTCTACTTAATATCTGTTGATACTGACACTCAACAGACATTTAACTGACTATAAGAACTTTGCAAGTACATGTCAACTTACACTAACCCTACCCCTGTCCCCAACCTAACAGTCTACTTATAATCTAATGAGAATTAGTTCCAATGTAACTTAAATTCAACAAACGGACCATCAAAATAAAATGTGACCCTGATGTGTACTGTACTATCCACCAGCATTCTTCAAAATATCTTCTTTTGTGTTCAACAGTAGAAAGAAACTCAAAAAGGTTTAAAAACACTTGAGGGAAAGTAAACAATGAGGTCATTTTCATTTTTGGATAAACTATCCCTTTGAGTGTACTAAATTCCATCCATATCCAACAAAACTAATCTTCTCTTATCGAATATGCCTTAAGATCCCATGTTTTGAAACCATATTCGCTGTCAATGGATCTCACGAAGCCGTGGTAAATCTTGTGACAGGATGAAATGGTGCTTGTCACTAACAGTCGAGGGCTGAGGGCTGTTGCCACATGCCACATGTTGCCCTGCACTTCCCCCGCTGTTACCTCATCACCCCCCGACAGCTGGGCCTCCAGACCACTTTCTGACAACCGCAGTCTCCGCAGGGCATGTGACTGCATCACCAGTGGACTGGTGTTAGCATAGCGCGGGCCTGACTTCCAGGCTTCCTGTCAGCAGCCCTCATCACTTCCTACTGTTGGTGTGAGCTGCGCCCCCTCATCCTGCCAGCTGCTGCCGAACAGAGCAGTAGATTCATGCTGAAAACACCATGTTCCTGTGACCTTTCCCCATTTATGACATTTGGCATTAACAGGAACAGAGTCATCTGAATTAGCATCGAGGCTACAAGCTAATTCGTTCGCCAGCATTTGAAGGTGGTATTGATCTTCTCAGTGTATCTATGAAACACAGTTTTATGTTTCACATCTGTGCATGTGCATTTATGAGGACGTTTAAAGTAAGGTTTGTGAAGCTTTGTCCTTGCGCTGAGGTAGGACGACTGTTTCCAGAGGCTTTATTGACAGTGACTTTAAATGAAGGGCGGTTGTTAAAAAGAAAGAGCCAGAAAGACAGAATGTGTGAGAGTGAATGCTGATAGAGGTATTATGATTCACTTCTAGAGTCTGCTAGGGTCACATTCACTCAGCCAAGCAATCAACTAACCCGAAAATCACACATATATATTACACTAGGGTGAGTACTAGTCCCACAGTTGGGAGCTTTTTCCTGCATCCCACAAGATATATGCAGATTTTTTTTCTCCTAACATTAAAATAGCACAGTAATGCTAATAATATCTTTCATCTTTATTTTGTTGTTTGTGTTTCCTTTTGGTTGATGCAGGAGTGCAGTGGGTACCGTTGTCACCTCACAGCAAGAAGGTCACTGGTTTGAGCCTTGGCTGGGTCAGTTGGCATTTCTGTGTGGAGTTTGCATGTTCTCCCCTTATTCACGTGGGTTTCCTCCAGGTGCTCCGGTTTTCCCCACAAGTCCAAAGACATAGGTGTAGGTGAATTGGCTAAGCTAAAAAATTGTCTGTAGTGTATGTGTCTGAATGAGTGTGTATGGATGTTTCCCTATGATGGGTTGCAACTGGAAGGGTATCCGCTGTGTAAAACATGTGCTGGATAAGTTGGCAGCTCATTCCACTGTGGCGACCCCAGACTAATAAAGGGACTAAGCCGAAAAGAAAATGAAAGAATGAATGTTTTGTTTTGTCTCATGTTGCCCCTATAAAGAATCCTTTTGTTTTATGAAATATTTTAGCTTGATTCGTCAGCTTGCTGTAATTAATTAATTGCTTTTTACTCATCACTTTTATATTCTAAAAAGACTCCGTGTAATAATAGTATTATTATTAGCAATAATAATAATAATAGTAGGAAGGTATAAGCTATCAGTATTTTATTTTTTTTGTATTTAATTTCTACATTAAAAAGATCTATTGCTGTCTAAAATGTTTTAGTTGAAAATTAAAGTAACAAAAACATTTGTTGTCATGAGATTTTGTCATACAATTTTTCATAGTGTATATCTTGTTTGTTATATAATACAAATTATTGTTTCAAACTATTAAAATGTCAAAGTCCCTTTGTTTCATTTTTCAATATCAAAATTTGTCACAGCAGAGACCAAGGTCCCATACTGTAATTTATATATTTTTATATATATTTATATATTTATATAACATGTCATCCGTATAGTTTTGAATGAAGAAAAGTGTAACGACAATAAGGCGAATGAAGCCGTGCCTACTAGTATTGGGGTTAATCATTGATCGCTATAGACTGACGTTTCTCCGGGGGAGGAAGCTTGGATCAGACATGTGCTTTTACGACAGTTTGGTGGTCAGCAAACACTCTGGAATCTCAGTGAATACTTGCTTCACAGACATAAGAAATATATCCAAATAAAGCAAGAAATCTGTTCTTCTGGTTGAACCAAGTGCACTTGAAAACATTTTTTTTTGGTTTTGTAATCTATATGAAATGAACGCGAGGTTCAGTCCATCCTGTGAAAAGCATATCACATGACAGCAATTACTCAAACACCCACAATCTTGTAAAAAAAGCGCCGATGTCGTTACTGGAGGAGATTCTCCATTAAGACCAAGTTGTGAATTACTTTCAGAAGAGCAGTGCGATCTGACGATCATTATCCAGAGGATGATATTATGGAGAATGGCCATAAATGAGGTTGGTGTTGTGATCTTGTTCTTTTCGAGTGTGCATTAGCTCGGGCAACCTGAAAATATGCAGGTTTTGTTTGATTCTGACGTTTAGAAACGAATCTTAAGAGACAGCTGTTATTTAAGTTTATTGTTGGTTTCAAATATGTAATGTAATCTTAAGCTTGGCAAACTCTATTGAAGAATTTGTTGTTTCCCCATTCAGACAGAATGCCCAAGAAGCGTTTCAAAGATGGTCGCAGAGTGAAATGACTTGTCTTAAGGGGATTTAATTAAAGGTGAATGTATTCAGTAAGGTTGAAATAATGACTAGCTGTGTCTGAATGCGCATATTCAATGTAGAGCCTATCAACTATTGATGAAGTGTATTATGTATATATTCAGATGTGCTGCATGAATACATTTCAGAGAATAAATTCCATCCTACTGTATATCCATCATTTTGACAAAACAAAAAGGTGTGTTTTATATTACCTTTATATCTTGTCAGCTTTTGTGGCCTCTGTCGATAATAAGCTTTCTATTGGAAGCATTGGCTGAGATGCAGCGCATTCTGCAAGCTTCATAGTGTTATGGTTATCACCGCAAATCAATTTAGCACACAAAACAGAATTGTATGGTTTTAAAAAAATACACCTTCTACCTTATAAGCTTTCTTTTGACTGTGTGTGTGTGTGTGCATGCATTTAAGAGCAACACTGAACCTTGGCATTGGAGAAATAGGTCAACCATTTTACCCTGGGGAAACCTGCACGGTTTGCATTCTAATAGCTGATACATGCTCTTTTTTCCCTCCTTCCCACCAGCTCATTCTGCAGCGGTTTCATCAATTTTGCTGCGTCTTTCTGCCCTGCCTGAGACCTTTCAGCAGTATTGGTCATTTATAATGATAATAAGAGATCTGGCTGTTTAAAAATGAATGGCGTATCTGTTTCTGCGTTTGAAAGGAAAGTGCAGGCTATGGAGAATTCCAGCGCAGTCCTTTAATTGGCCTGAAGTCGTTTCTCTGGCCGTGTGCTATCTGAATAATGCATGGCCTTTCTTAATGAAGCGTGCTCTTGTTGTTTTACTTCTGTAGGATATAGGGTAAAATTAGCATAGTCCTGTGTCTGCATCTTAATCGCCTCTGATAATCAAGCTCTAGCTTTGTTTACAGTTTCCCACGGGCCTGCTGTTTACCAACCGACCCCATAATGCCAGTTTACCTTCAGCTTACCGTGGGTCTCCTAGCATTCAGTGGTTAGCCATGGCTCTGCTGGATACTGCAGGTCAGTTATTGCTGCTAGTTATTGAAAAAAAAAAATTAAAGACTCATACAGCGGTTCAGGCTACTGATTTATGGATTGTTTGTGTGTGTGTGTGTGTGTGTGTGTGTGTGTGTGTGTGTGTGTTTGTAAAAATTCATAAAATGCTTAAAGCCTCATGGAGTTTACAGTTTTATGTTTATTAATAATCCCGTTTTGAAGTGTTTTAATTTGTTTTTTAGCGTGTTTGATAAAATACATAAAATGCTTAACGCCTTTTGTTCTCTTGGGGTTCAGTTTATTGTTTTATGTCCAAGAATAATCAAATATATTGTTTTGCTTTTTGTTCAGTTTTGTTTTGTTTTAATATTAATAATAATAATGTTATTTGTATAGCAATTTTCATACATAAAATGCAAGTCAGAGTGATTCACAAGCATAAGCAAATATTTAAAACATCGTCAACATAGGGCACTCAAAGCTTTGAGTGATTTAACAAATATAAGAATATAAAGAAAATTAAGTAAACGTGAAAAAACAAGCACAAGAAAAAATGATCAGACAAAACAAATAAAAGCAGATATAAGCAAATACACTTTAAAATAATTTTGTTTTGTTTTGTTTTGTTTTGTTTTGTTTTGTTTTGTTTTGTTTTGTTTTGTTTT
>CAIGQQ010038941.1:3458532-3477755 GCA_903798035.1 Danio albolineatus | reverse complement strand
TTTGTTTTGTTTTGTTTTGTTTTGTTTTGTTTTGTTTTGTTTTGTTTGTTTTGTTTCAGCCCTGCTTCCGTTTTTCATATGGGGATTACTCAGTTAGCGAGATTTGGTTATTGACGATTTGACACAATCCAGGATCTTTTCATTCGTCAAAACTCACTGAGAGTTGTTGTCATAGCAACAGGTCTGGTAGCTCAAACCTGCTCGGGAGCAGGCTTATTTCATATAAACAAGATTAGATTGAGTTTAAAATATATATAAAACTTATGCAATCTACACTCCAAAATAAAAGTACAAAGTTTGTCACGGGGTGGTTCTCCTAAAGGGGTTCAAAGAGAACATTTAATAATATTTTAAGACACAAAAGTGTACTATTTTAAAGTTCCAGTTTTAGTACAATTTGTTTATGATATTAGACATGCACAATATTCAACTTTTTTTGAGTAGCACGTTCGCCTCACAGCAAGAAGGTCGCTGGTTCGATCCCCGGTTGGGGCAGGTCCCGGTTGGGCCAGTTGGCATTTCTGTGTGGAGTTTGCATGTTCTCCCCGTGGTTGCGTGGGTTTCCTCCGGGTGCTCCGGTTTCCCCCACACTTCAAAGACATGCGGTACAGGTGAATTGGGTAAGCTAAATTGTCCATAGTGTATGTGTGCGAATGAGAATGTATGGATGTGTTTCCCAGGGATGGGTTGTGGCTGGAAGGGCATCCGCTGCGTAAAACAAATGCCGGATAAGTTGGCGGTTCATTCCGCTGTGGCGACCCCGGATTAATAAAGGGACTAAGCCGAAAAGAAAATGAATGAATGAATGAATTTATGCAGTTAGGTGTCACGGTGGCGCAGTGGGTAGCAAGAAGGGTGGAGCTGGGTCGAGCGATGGCTTGGTCAGTTGCCATTTCAGTGTGGAGTTTGCATGTTCTCCGGGGGTTCCGGTTCCCTCACAAGTCCAAAAAGCATGCGCTACAGGTGAATTGAGTAAGCTAAATTGTCTGTAGTGTATGTGTGTGAATGAGTGTGTATGGATGCTTCCCAGTGATGGGTTGCAGCTGGAAGGGCATCCGCTGTGTAAAACAAATGCTGGATAAGTTGGCAGATTGGGGTGGCGGGGTTGTTGTTTGGTTTGATATATGGAGTGTAAATAATGCAATTATCTGGTATTTGTTTAAAATTTATTTATTTATTTATTTATTTATTTATTTATTTATTTATTTATTTATTTATTTATTTATTTATTATTTATTTAGTTCGGTTTGGTGACCTATTAAAATGGTCTGTTTGATTTTATGTAGTTTGGTTTTACTGTATTTGCTTTGATTTGTCAAAATATTATATATTAAAACATGTTCTTATCATGTCTGTTTATTATTATTATTATTATTATTATTATTATTATTATTATTATTATTATTAATTTATTTTTATTTATTATTATTATTATTATTATTATTATTATTATTATTATTATTATTATTATTATTATTATTATTTGTTTGGTTTTGCTTTGTTTGTTTGTTTTTTGTGATTGTCACATATCAAATAATCTAGTATTTCTATGTTAAAAGGAAGATAATCAAAAAGTTACATTGGTGTAATTGCCGGAAATATTGACTAGAATTTACAGAGAGGTTAAAAATTGAGAACGTTTTAAAATAGATTTGTTTTTAGCACAAAGTCTTTTTAGAAATTCAGCAAAAAAGCGCTGCAGGGAAACCATCTCATATATCTCGAGTGCTCATGCTATTTTAAGCATTCATTTCAAATGCAGAAAAAAGGGTGATTTCCCTTGCTGTAGAGGAAAGAAGAGAAAGAAAGGTAGAGGAAGAGGAAGACCTTGCTCTACGCAAAGAAAAAAAAAGAGAAAGTTGTGTGGTGCAGAACACTCCGGAAGCCTGCTGCGCCAGATATAGCAGGTGAGAGCAGTCTTCCGGGAGACTTTCTCTTCTGTTACGGCTTTGAAGAGGAGTATCAAAAAGCTGCTCTCTCTCACTCTTTCATCTCCTCTGGCCCGTGCCTCGGCTGGCCAGGTGTTTTCCCCTAGAGGGCTTCCT
Organism: Danio albolineatus; assembly: GCA_903798035.1. Taxonomy (NCBI): domain Eukaryota; kingdom Metazoa; phylum Chordata; class Actinopteri; order Cypriniformes; family Danionidae; genus Danio; species Danio albolineatus. The sequence goes on along the minus strand of CAIGQQ010038941.1, from coordinate 3,475,710 downwards.
CTAATCTCTCTCTCCCTGTCTCTCTCTCTCTCTCGCTCATTTCACTGCCCTATAAGCTACTGTCCTACCAGCAGCAGCTTTGACTCAAAATGACAGTCAGTACATAAACATGGACAGCAGTATGCATGATATTGTTTTATTCGGAATAGGGGAAATATTTAGTTTAGCGATATCCATGTAAACTAAACAATTATTTTCTATACCCCTATGCACACAGGATTATTATGGGGATTTTTTGTGACTTCTAATTTACCTCCCCACGTCTGAATTTCATTGCCACAGGATAAGTGAAGCCTTTGATTTTATTTGACTTTATTTGACTTTATTTGAAAAGAAACACGTATCATAAACAGAATAATGTTCCGCATGCTGCTCTATGTGTTAACCGTTCTCTTTGTTTTCACTATTCTGATGAAATAGGTTTTTATTTTTATTATTTCATAATTGTACGCTGTATCAAAACACTCCAACTGTATCAAAGTTATTAGGTAAAAGATGGCACATAGGAAACAAATTCATGTACAACTTATTAAATCCTGGATGATGTTGATATTCTAATTCGCACGACACTATTATTGTATTAGCACAGAACCGATGTGTTCTGCAAAATATGGCAGATAATTTGCAGTGGAATGTTTTGTTTACAAATTACAGACATGGCCAATTTGGACAAGATTAAGATCTCAGGAACCTCCACAATTATTATAAATGACTAGAGGGCATCAGGTCATACTAATCCTACACTGTAGGATTTTTGCTGTTCTTGCTGACAGCAAGCTTTTTTAATTGAATTAAATTAAGTTTTTTTTGTGATCTCAACTAACATAAATCAAACTGATTAAAAATATTATGTTAGTATAACTTCAAAATTTAGACGAAACCCAATTAACTTATTAAAACAAGTTATAGCAACATGAAAATATTGGGTGTCTCTATTTTTTATCATTTTTTTTTACAGTGTACTGTATGTGAATACACTAAAGATTTGCTGGGTTCTACACATTTCCTTTATGTTGACCCAAAATAAAATGATCAAGTTACCTTAATTGGTTTTTATAAATTTAAGTGGATTTAACATAAAACAATTTAGCTCTCAAAAAACATAAGAATTGTGTTGTTTCTATTCCTTTTAAACAAGCTTGAACAGCAGCAAAAGCCATTTTTTTGAGTGTAGGGCTTATGATTTTTGCATCAAATTCAAGGCTCTGTTATTTGCCTGAATGACTATTATGCCCACCAGAACCTTGCGTTTTGCAAATGAATCATGGTTTGTGGCACTGTACCTTCCCAAAGAGGCCCAAAATCATGTTTGAACACTGTAAAAAATTATTAGTTGACTTTACTTAAAAAAGTGAGCTTTACTTTACTTAAAAAGATTAAAGCTATTAAGATAAATTATTAAATTGTCAGCTTTACAGTTCCAGGTTACAACAGGTTTAATCAGCTTTAAGTAAAGTCAAGTTGTTGCTATTAGCATGTAGTCACATGGTTGCACTGAATTGAACCACTTTTGACACTCATAAACTTTCATGAAAGTCATCATGCTGCACAAATTAGATGGTTTGCTGAAGGTGCAGCTGTTGTGCGGCGAGTGGTTTGTATCTTTAATAATCCATGACATTGTGTGTTCATTGAAAAGCAAAAATGATTAATAAATCCATATGAAACAGACCATCAAAAGTGACATTGTATCTTCAGTCTTGCACACAGGCGCACTTTGCCCTCACACTACAAGTGTGCCATGCCAAAGCCCAAATGAACTTTGCTCTGGCACACCTCCTCCAACTGGGCCAGGGCCGGTAAACTGAATCGTGCTTGGGCGTGACTTGGAACACTCACACTTGTTAAATGTACCCGGAAATGGAGGTCAAACATGCCCGGTTCAGATAGCCTAGTGTGAGTACACCCGTAATGAAATGAAATGTATTCAAGGTTACAGTTAGGACTTTTATCTTCAACACATGAACAAATTGAACCTTTTACAGGTTTCTAAATGTACATAACATATTTTCAATAAAGTCTCCCAGTTATTAAATCTTCTAAAATTGTGCTATTATTATTATTTAGATAAAATAGATTTAAAAAATGGAGCGTTTATACTTATCACAGTCATCAGGTTAACTTTATATTACAGCTTGATTTTCAAGCTGTCCTTTTTGTGACTTATATTTTGGCATTCTGTGTAACATACCCACTGAAGTAGCAGTGATTTTAGTCTCAGTGGATAAAAGAAGGTCATTTATGGATGCCGAACAGGTATTGGAGGCACCAAATGCCATTAGTGATGGTTAGTCTGATGGTAGATCGATGTCATAAGTGAGTATTGTGTCCTGGTCGTCCATCCGTCCATCCGTTTATTTGTTTGTTTGTTTTTGTTTGTTTGTTTCATCAAAAATCTGTCATGTGCATGGGCAAATTTGACCTGCTGGTAGGTTTTAAAATATTAGAAAAATCTGAAGACATATTTGTTTTGTCAACTCTTAATCCTCCAACAATAGCACAGTCTAATATATTCCAAAGCTGTCTATTTTTGATCTGTTTTATCTTTAAAAAAATGTGTTACATATAATATGCTAGACCAATTAAGTCTTATCCCAGTATCTACATAGTCTAATAACTCTTCAGGTAATTTGACTTGCTTCTGTAGCCCTCATGTGTAAGTCTCATTGGATAAAAGCGCCTGCTAAATGTAAGTGCAATGTGTAGATGTGCATGTGTGTTTGCATACTGATTGTTACGGTAAGCGAAATCACAATTTTACCGTGGGCGTAATCAGGTGGCATTTAAAAGCTCTGCCTGATCATGTGCTGAGAAATGACAGAGTGACTGATGTGACACGAGAGGGTGATGTATCAGAAATACCTGCGCTGACAATCCAGCGCGTGTATCAGGGGGGCATCAGCGGTGACATTTGAAGAGTGATGGTTTGAATGTCACTCTTTACATAATGCAGGATGGAAAGTTTCCGTTTCAAGGTTGCGACTGGAGATCAGATGCAAAGTCAGCTTGTCTTTTTAAAGCATCAGAAAGCCTGTGTGAGGTGTTTGCTTTCTTTCAGTGTGCGTTTTAAAGAAGATATATTTTCTGTTCCAAAGCTTAATGCGTTGCTCGGTGTGTGTGCTGTGAATAACAGCGAGATCCTAACAGAAATGAAGTGATTTCAGATAGTGTAGGCACTGTTAACACTTGGTATTAAGATGCATTTTGCTTAGGGTTATAGGGTTAGGGTTAGAAGAGGGAGTGTAGTATTAAAATTGGTCTTCTTTTGTCTACTTTCAACCATTTTTTTTGATGAGGAATGGTCTATAAAGGCATTTTCTGATCGTTCAATCTAAATTTTAAAACTGTTTCATACTGAACATGCATACATGCACAAATATTAATGGAAACTCCAAATTTTTGTTAAATGAAAAACGTCTAACCATTGCATTTGAAAAATACTGGCCATGTTTAAAAACAACATAAAGAGAGTAGTTCTTTTGTGGCTGTTCCGATGCATTTCATCATATGAGCCTCTGGACCATAAAAGCAATCCGATCAAATGCACTTTCAATAAACCATATAAAACAATTAATCAATTTCTTTAAACAGATAAACCAATAAACCATTTTATCATTATCTTTCAGGACTAAATTAAATATTAATTGTAGCACAACAGTTCTGTCAGCCATCTTGGACAGATTAATTGGGCATTACCTATTTTAATTAGCTTTTTTTAAATTTCTAACTGTCAAAACAACATTTTCCCCATTTTTACATTTTGTTTAACTATTAACTAACTAAGTAATCAAGTAACTAAAAATGAAATTGAAGAATAATAAAAAATAGATAATAGTTCACACATACACAGACAGACACGTGACCCTGAACCACAAAACCCATCATACGTTGAATCGAGAAGGCCAAAGATAAATATGAGTCAAAATGATATAATATATAAATATATAAATGTAATAATATATCATATATAAATGATATAAATATAAACATTTAATTTTTGATTAGTAATAAACATTAATTCAATGACGTTTTCTTAATATTTAGATTTTTTTTTTAAATCCTCTGATTCCAGATTTAGAAATAGTTGTCATTAATTCATTCATTCATTTTCTTTTAGGCTTGATCCCTTTATTAATCAGGGGTCGCCACAGCGGAATGATCCACCAACTTATCCAGCATTTGTTTTACACAGTGGATGCCCTTCCAGCTCCAACCCATCTCTGGGAAACATCCATACACACTCATTCACACACACACACACACACTACGGACAATTTAGCTTACCCAATTCACCTATAGTGCATGCTTTTTGGACTGTGAGGGAAACCAGAGCACCCGGAGGAAACCCATGCAATGGGCAAACTACACACAGAAATGCCAACTGACTCAGCCAAGGCTCGAACCAGCGACCTTCTTGCTGTGAGGCGACAGCACTACCTACTGCGCTATTGTGTCGCCCAGAAATAGTTGTGTCTCTGCAAAATATTATTCATATGCTATCAATGGAAAGCTTATTTATTCAGCATTCAGAAAATGTCTAAATTTCAATTTCCATAAACTAACATAGATTTGTGATCCAGGGTCATAGATACAACATTTGAATTGGATCAATATTGTTCCCATGCATATTATATAAAATGTTAAAATATTATTTTTTCCACAATGATGCCTCTTGTACATCATCATATTATCTATTGGGAGAAGCCTGTATCCTTTCTGGTCAAAAACAAAACAAAAACAAAAACAAAAACAACAGCAACAACAACAAAGAACAACAACTGCTGGTTCAATACAAGTAATTATAAATCAAAATTTGCCAGTGGCCACCCCATATCTAAACCTGTATTTCCAATTGTCTAATACACAAGATGAAAAAAAAACACACACATAACACTTTACGAAACAATAACACATACATATTTATGCAGAATATTGTGATATTGCAGGTATATACTCCCATTCGCATTTGAATTATGCATGAACAGCACTTTATAACTAAAATAAAACTTCTCCTTATGGACCGCTGGAACAAGATAACCACATGTTCACATAAATTATCAAAATGAGACGCAACACTATTACTATCGTAATTATGTGACATTGTGGCACATGAGAGCTGTTTTTGAATATCTGGTCATGTCGCTCCCGCAGCGGACCATTTAGCAGTGGCACAGTAATATATAGCCGACTGTAAATTAGTCATAGGGGAGTGTAGAGACTCGTTCAGGTGGGCCGCTCCTGTCAGTTAAACCACAAAGATAATGAGACCATAAAGATTCACCTGCACTCTCTGCCTGGGCCATTAGTGATGACATCACACCTGTGGGACACAAAAAAACAAAAAAAATGTGGTGACGGTCAGACGGCAAAGAATGGGCAATTAAAGTGTGATTTCAGACCCCTGCAGGGAGGAAGGGAGCGCGTGGGGAGCAGAGGAGGGAAAAAAGAAAAGGGAGAAAAAAACTGATCAGTGTTGCCAACACTCACAAGACAAATACACAACCACAGCTTCAAAAACAAATCCAGAATCATTACATTATTTATTGTGTTCAGATTAATCTAATATTTAATCTATTAAGTTATCTATTATCGATTTTGCAAAGCAAAAACTGAATTTATTTTTTACAAAAGAAAAGAAAAACAAAAACAAATTGTGATTTCAAAAAGCTGGAGAGACATACTATTCCCTCACTACCTCCACACATGTCATCATATAGCCTAATATTTATAATAAAATAAAAGTTATTATAGGCTGTAGTGATTAGTACATTACACATTTTATTCATTTAGATATTTATTATTTATTTATTTATTTTCACAAGTTCAACATAAAATAATGCCATCTCTCTCATTTGTCAGGAAACGTAACTATTTTGCACTTTGTCAGTTTAGTGGCTGATTCGTATCAATTAATATGAGTTCAGTCAAGTTCAGTATGATTTTAAAAAAGGAGGTGTGGCACCAAACCCCACCCCTAAACCCAACCGTCATCTCATTTGTACAATAAAAAACTATTTTCTTATCCCCACAAGCAAATCCTATTCATACGAATTCATACAAGTTAGCCATTCAATCAAAAAGTTACAAATTGCTGTGAAACTGTGTTGAATGATCATTGCTTGGATCATGTGGATTGTAATTCTCCAATGATCGGGAATAACGGAGAATAGGTGGGAAAACACTACAACACTCATGCATCTTTTTTCCAATGCACCATGATGCTTTGCATGAATAATTAAATCAACGTTCATTAAACTATAAACAATCAGTTAAAGTTTTTTAAACGCTGGGCTCAATGAGGTGTCATTATGCTCCTCACTATGGTTGCTGAGAGAGCTTAACGTACTTCAATTTATGAAATCGTGCAATTACAATAAACGCCAGCAAATTGAGAAAAGATCTTCATCAGTTTGACAGCACACAGCACTTTTTCTCAAACGGTCACAACGCAAACATTTTACGAAAGCGCATTGCATTTTCTCACAACTCAACGTAAATGTTTCAAGGAGACCCTAAAACATGACGGACATGGCTATTTATGGTTATTTAGGCTAATAAAACTAAGGTCACGGGAATCGGGATGTTAAAATAAGCAAACAAAAAAACTTACCATTCGAAGATCACCTACAACTTCACTAAGCAATAGTCACGGCACAGTGGCGTCCATCACATTTTTGGGTCCCCTTGAAACATTTCCGTTGTGTTCTGTTCTTTTTTTGTTGTTGTTGTTGTGAGAAAATACAGCACAATTTTGTAAATTGTTTGTGTTGTGAGACAAATTCAGTGCTATTTTTTATGTGTTTGCGTTGTGAGGATTTGCAGGACATGTGCTGTCAAACTGATGAAGATCTTTTGTTAAATTAGCATTTTTTGTAGTTGCATGTGCTTTTTTTTTATTGCAGCATGTTATAGCAGTTTATCTATAGAATAATAAAACCAAAATGATTAGAATAAACAAATTACTTTCAGAAGACCACTAACTCCAAAAAAATCTAAAGTCTTCATGCAGCAATATCACAAATTGTATATGCAATATGACTGTGCTGTGGGGCATACAAAGAGTAAAAAAGTAAAATGTAGGAATAAAACCAAGCGAACCCAAAATATATGCTTGTGATACTGATGCCATGTTAGAATAACAAACTTAAATAACAAAAATAAAGCACAAAACACAAAGTTCTTCAAAATAGATGTGCAGTCCCATAATTTCCCATAATTAGGAGATGTGCAGAAAAAAGTGGCTATTATTGCAATCTGTGCCTTTAGCCACCCCCCACCCCCCACCCCCCACATAAAAAGTAATAATAAAAATAATAAAATACAACCCACGACCCACAATTTTAACGCAACTCAACACAAAAGAGAAACCCAAAGTGGCGTTTTCTAAGCAGACTTGGCAACTCTGAAGCTGATGTAAACGAGGTGTTTGAGAGAGACCGAGAGAGAGAGAGAGAGAGAGAGAGAGAGAGAGAGAGAGAGAGAGAGTAGGCGTGTCGTGTCTGTCAGCTGTGCTTGGCTCCATCCTCCCCCTGATCGGCGCACTGGCCCAGCCCGCCGGTTTCCAAACAAACTCGCCGGAACATGTTGCGCGCTCGGCCGTCCCTACAGGCCCCCCTGCCGCGCTCCAAAGCTGCCGGCCACAATGCAAGCAGGTGGCCATGCCGCCTCGCTCAAAGAACGGGCACGCTGAGTGGGTGTCAGGCGACGGAAGAAAAAAAAATCCCAAAAAATCCCCGCTGACCTCCAGCCTTGCTTGCGCTCGCCAAAAAATAATGAAAAAAGAAATGGTGACAGCAGTTTTGGGTTGACCGTTTTTTCTTTGTTTTTTATTGTGTGACACACTTACAAGTTGTCATTTGCTCAGCTTGTTGTGGCGAGCATTCTTTTAATGCATGTGGTGTCAAAGTGTGTCAAAGCGAAACTGGCAGTAGCCTGACTCAGAGGGTAATGTGAGGAGCAGTGGTGGGAGCTTCTGAGAGGAGTTGTAACTCTGTTAACTGATTTTTCCTCCTCCGTCGTGGTGGCAGGTGCAGCGTTCAGGCAAGCTAAAGAGACAACAGCAGCAGTAAGCAGGTGATTTCCACCCTGACTCACATTCGCGCTGTCTGATTCCCCATCTGATCACAGTATCTCTCATCGTTCAGACAGTTGTTTTTTTTCCGCAGCTGAGGCAACCGCCAGTTTACCACAGTACTTCAGCGTTTTGATTAATCAATCACAACGTAGAGACTGGATTTATTTGAAGTCACACCTGCTGAAGCGTCTAACTGTCCAACAGTGCCAAACTATTTGTTTTCAGAATCGCTTCGTTTGTGGTTTGCATGAATGATGAGCTGATTATTTGGCCTTAAGGAAAATTTTAATTCTGTCAAAAATGTACTCATCTTCATGTCATTTTAAATTTGTATGACTTTTCTTGACTTGTTGCTTTCAGTCTGAAGAAAGTCAGTGGAATCCAAAGAAACGTTTAATTTATTCTTTCATTATCTATTTGGTTTAGTCCCTTTATTAATCTGGGGTCGCCACAGCGGAATGAACCGCCAACCAGCATATGTTTTACTAAGCGGATGCCCTTCCAACTTTTTTCTCTCTTTTTTTTGTCAAATTATTCTTAAGGTGTGTTTTTAATTGTGAATCTTGCATAATTATTCCAATTTCCACGTTCACCTCACCTCAATTCAAGAGTTTTTAAAATTTTATTATTATTTTTTGTTTTCAGAAACAGACATACAGAGTGGAAATGAATGACAGGTGAGCAAAATAAATACGTTGTTAAAAGCTGAGAATTAGCCACCATGAACCGGTTATACTGTAGTACAGGGAGGTTGAATGCTTGATCATGATTGACAATGTTTTTTTTTTTTTTTTTAGAAACACACACAGGTTAGACAATTTCAGCTAGATCTTGGCTGAATTACAGTTGCGTATTACTTAATAAATAAATTTATATAACACAGAGAAATGTGTCATAAAATAGTTATAGGTTAGATGACATTTCCCACTAGCATAGAAATAATGGTGCTTTTTTTGGGGGTGCTTTCACACCTGTCTCATTTAGTTCGGTTTTGTTTGCACTAGAATTTGTTTTTATGATATGCACATATAGTACATGAAAACGGCCAATTTTTTATATGTCACATGTATTAAAAACTTATATCAAAACCTATGTTAAAACATAAATGTTTATATAGGTTCTTTCCATGTGGGGCGCTGTCCCATCGTATGGGGTTTGGAGGAAAAATATTTGTTAACAGCGCTTTACCAACTGTTTTAAACAGAGAGAGAGAGAGAGAGAGAGAGAGAGAGGGAAATGCATTACCTGATCGTTGGTAATATTTCCAGTAGATGACCATGTTGCAGTTTAGCTAAATCAATCACGCCTCCTCCTAACACCTTCACCGATTACAATGCATTAAAACATTGTTTTCCAGCCGCAGCCGTGCTTCATTCTCGAAAAGTATAGTTTGTCCAAAGTGATGTTTACAACTTATAAAGTATACTATGACCGGGGATACAATCAGCCAGTGCAGCGACATTTTGTGTCTGTCGGTTTGTTTACTTGCGGGAGCTCCATTGGCATTTTCCCCCATGTTAATTCTGACCAATCAAAAAGCAGTTTAGGAAATACGCTCAATAACATCTGGCCAATGACTGATATAGATTTTATTCACATGACTGCATTTTGGTTCTTTTCAACCGGTTTGGACCAAAGCAATCAGTGTGGTGTTAAAAGGACCCAAAACGGCAGAAAAAAATGCTACAATGTTTGTTGCCCTTGATCAGGATCAAATGAACCGAACCACAGATGTGAAAACACTTAAAGCCTATAAATATAGTTTTGCTATTAGAAGAGACTCTACTGCCAAATACTAATGCACAGACTCAGGTAATTCACAGATGCTAAATCCTGTACTTAATCATCTATTCTTGCTTTAATAATTGTGTTAATAATTGCATTCGTCTGCTTTCAATGGCTCAAGCCTCTGTTACTAGGCTCTGAAATGACCTTTTTAATTGGGATGGGAGGCAGAATAAATTAGTTCTATAGTATACACAAGAGCATTTTAAGCACAACAGTCTGACAAATGTTTTGAAAAAAGGATCTGAACAATGTGGTAAACAAAGTATAAGCAGAACACCCAGTGTGTCCATTATTTTGTAATAATTCAACGGAAAAAAGTCATCCATTCCTTGCTTTATCTATGCAGTTTCTATCCTCCAGCAACCTGTCACTCATGTGAGATTGCAGCAATTAGCATACACCAGCAATCCAAACAATTCCCGATGGACAAAATCAAGTCTTGCCCTACATTTTTCTCTCTCTCAAGAAGCCATTTCACTCTATGTCACAATAGGGCAGGAAAGAGATTTCATTATTTTCTTTTCATTGCAATGTTAGCTTGACATAGCTTCTCAAAAATGCAACATTTGTGACAGAATGCTAAAAATGCTGTGTGAGACGCTAAGCAACATTTAAAGATGTCTGTCTTTACAGTATGTGTATGGCCTTAGAGTGTATACTCTAAAGGCATCAATTCAAAGATGCTTTTCAGTCTAAAGGATAACTAGCGTGCTAATTAGCATAGACTTACTGCCACAAACTATCTAAATCTGGCTAATCATGTAGCCGACCATCCCTAGAAGGTTTAGCAGCTTCATTTAAGCTTCCACTTCCTCTTCTCATGCCTGAGGTCAAAAGTCTTCACGTGACAACCCTCGCTTTAAGCACTATTGCGCTGAGCGTGGCTTTCTAAGCTCCTTGGCAATGGGAACAAAAGCGCATATTGGGTTCTTTATCCACATTTTTACACCATTGTCACATTGAGCCAAGTGTCATGCAGAATTCTGCAACATTGTTCCGCAACACACATGGAGGAGAACAAATGCGATAGAGACGAGAAGACGTGATTTTCCTCGGAGAGACACAATTTGGCTGCCCATGAGCCAGTCCAAAAATAACAAAGAACAAAGAGGGATAAATGAGAGCATTTTGAACACAGGCTACTGGCTTGGCAGAACAGGCGGGGGATGAGGAGCGCCCGTCCGCACATCTGTCCACACAGCACGGGGTTCCAGAGACACCCACCCGAACGGGCTTAACCTTCCCTCTCCCACACCACCTGTTCATTAGCATGGGCCCCCCTGCCGAGCCACAGTCATTTTCACTCCCCTCGTTTTTTTTTTCTCCCTCTTTTCTCTTCTTTTTCGATGGCGGGAGCGGAGAGCCTTTGGGACGGCGGTTTTCAGTGGAACGTAATCTACCATCTGATTCAGGCCATGATGGTTGGGAGGCCAGCGCCATGGAGAGATATGGCCAACTTTATTGGACACAGGGAAAAAGGAACTGATGAATGGTCTCCAAATGCGTTTACCCCTGAATTGTCGGAAGTTTTTAATTTTCCGTAGCTCTCTGCATCAATCAGAGCTGGCCCATTTTAATCTCTGCATGCCTTCATTAGAACGAGAGAAAGACTGGTATTAATCTCATTGTGTTGTGCCAGGGGATGTCCTTGAAAACCAGCACATTGCGGCCCACGACTCCACCATTAGGCCTATTGTAATATTCGCATTGTAAAAGGACCAGTCCAAGATTCCCATAAATGCATCTGATCCCTGAACAGCTCCAATCATATAAAGGATCAGTTACATTTTTTGATGCAAGCAATACTACCAGTGTGACCGCAGAGGCGAGGAATCTTGATTTACAGTGGAAATTAATAGGCAGGTCTACTCATTAAACGCAAAAGCACAGTTAAACAAACACGGAGCTTTAATGATTTCAATCTGTCACCCCCCGTCCCAATTACTCCGCGCCCCATGAGCAGCCGCGGCCCCCTGGTTGCCCTGCGTTCTGCTCCCTTGGATTGCGTAGAAATCCCTGACATCCTCCTCTGACTCCCTAATTGCTTTTCCTCAGTGCCCAGGCGATGATAGGGACGACTGGGTGACAACATCTCAATTTCTGCGAACCCCCACCACCCCACCCAGATCCTTCCGTTCCAATTACCGTTGATGTTTTTTTTTTCCCCACTGTGCACATCCCCATATTAAATTTAATTTCCTGAGAGCCTGCCAAGATTCGGAATCCAAGGCCATTTCACTCGAGTCTCTAAGCAAGTTGGAGATGAGGAAAGAGAACCACTTCATGGATGAGGATGTAGATGTTGTTGTTGTGGACAGTGTGAAGAGATGCAGGATAAGTTATGCATTAACTTCATTAAATATATCAATTTGCCTTACATTACCGCTGAAAATAAACTATGAAATTGCTAGCTTAGAGGGATAGCACCGTCGTCTCACAGCAAGAAGGTCACTGGTTTGAGTCCTATCTGGGCCAGTTAGCATTTCTGTGTGAAGTTTGCATGTTCTCCCCCGTGTTCATGTGGGTTTCCTCCAAGTGCTTTCCCCAAAGACTTGTGCTATAGGTGAATTGGGTAAACTAAATCGACCATAGTGAATGAATGTGTGTGTCTGTGAATGTGAGAGTCTATGGCTGTTTCCCAGTACTGGGTTGCAGCTGGAAGGGCATCCGCTACATAAAACAAACAGTATGCTGGAATAGTTGGTAGTTCATTCCGCTGTCGAGGAAAATGGGTGAATGAATAAATGAGACAACACTTCCCTGCAGTTGACTCTTTTTAGCACTAGCACATGCCCAGAATGAGTTATGGGACTTCTGGATGTCTAGGATAAGGAAAACAAAGACAATCAGTGTAGATCAGATCAAACGTTAAAACAAAAGTCTAGATCAGACCGCATATAAAAATGAAGACGGCTAATAATGATTTGATGGACTTGGAATGTTTTGATCATCAGTTTGAAATGAGTGAGAGATTCTGAATGAGAGACTTAGAAACTTCTAGATGTGTCGTGGGTAAATGATAACTCTTCAATTTCACACTCACTTTCCTTTGGCTTTGTGAATGATTTGAATGACCAGCCCGCTGCATTTTTTTAAAAAAATGTCTTTTTAATAAAACCTATCTGCTATAAATTATTTTTTTTATATCTATTTTGAAATATAATATCCTCATATATCAGGGATCACCAATCTCGGTCCTGGAGGTCCGGTATCCTGCAGGGTTTAGCTCCAACTTGCCTCAAAACACCTGCCTGGATGTTTCAATTTTACCTAGTGAGAGGTTGATTAGCTTGTTCAGGTGTGTTTGATTAGGGTTGGAGCTTAAATATGCAGGACACCGGATCTCCAGGAACAAGTTTGGTGATCCCTGTCATATATTCATAGCAGAAAATGTTATTGTTGGTACAGAGTAAAATTCATAAAAAATGCTGGCAGTGGCTATCAAACAACAACAACAACAACAACAACAACACTGGTGTCGAAAGAGATAATATTGTCATCCTCAGATCATCCAAGATGTATGTGATTTTTTTTTATTCAGTAAAACATTAAGGCCCAATCCCAATTCTGTTTTTGTACCCCTACCCCTTCCTCTTCCCCTTCCCCTTCCCCTTGGCCCTTACATTTGAGGGTTAAGGGGAAGGGCTTCAAAACTTACCCCTAAGAATTGGGACAGCACTTCAACACCTGCACACGTCATTATATGTCATCGCGATCTCTTGCTTCATATGAGATCAGACGATCACGACTGCTGTAGTTATTCCAGTTGTGTTATCTTTTGGTGTTTATCTTCAGGGAATCACTGAAGGCATATATTATGTTACCATACTATCTAATGTGGCATTAAGACCGTAACTGTACTGTGTATTTACACAGTGGACATATTTATCTATGTAAACACACAAAAACAACATTAACATTATCCCAGACACTGTAAAAAGCTCATTTCCAGACTCTAGACATTACTGACAGGGTAGTCGAGTGTCATCATGTGTCAGAATGTTGTGGGATGGCTGTACATGAGTTATGATTATGTATTATAGATTGCGGAATTTATCGTTTTTTTTTTTTTTTTTGCGGTTTATTTTTAAAGCATGACGGTAAAACACGAACCCGGTTATGAATATATTACAACATGTGTTTGTTTGTCGTAAAAATTCGTAATAATGACAAAAATACTAATTTGTGGATCTCCTTACTTCCAGGTTCAGCTATCCTGCCGTTGTGGCTGGTGTATTCTGGGAAATTCTCTTACCCCTCTGTTTGAAGTGTGGTCCTGAAAAATCTTTGTTCGAAGGGGTGTATACCCCTTACCCATAGCCCTACGCCTTCAAGCTAAAGAGAATTGGGACACCACCCCTCTTTCACATGAACGCACAAAACGAGGGGTAGGGGTAAGGGGAAGGGCTAAGGTGTAGAACTGGGATTGGGCCTAAAGATGTTGCATCATGCTGTGGCAACCAGCACTTTGAAAGACAAAATATCTAATTAAATACAAGGGAAAACAAAAGGAAAAGTGGGAATCAAAATATAGAGTCTGTGCAAGAAAAGTAACATTGTTTACAGCAATATCACTTTTAATTCACATTCTTTGCAAATGGTCCTGGGCACATTTATAACAGTTTTCCTTATTTTCACACAATCACATCTCTGAAATCTCACGTGTGAATTGACACTGTTTGTTTACATCATAATAAATACAATGAATACCAATTTAGTAACATTTAAATATACAAAATATCTGTATCACAGGGTTTTGGAAACATTCCCTTTTTGATGATGCTTTAAAATTATGAAATGTACGCCACATTAGCACTGTATGTATCTAAAGCACACCTCAGCAGCATTCTGTTACACTTCACACAATAAATATCAGTGCTAACTTTTGCAATAGTTCTAAAACATGTTTACCTTTGATAAAACAGTCATATTTATAAGTTGAAAGAGGCCAAAAGTGATAAGAAGAAGCACCGAGGAATGTTTGATATGTCGGTAAAGGTAGCAGTTGCGATGGTACAATTGCAATTATTCCTCCATAAACACACAAGCCCACACAGTTTACTGCTCTCTGGGCACACAACAATAAACATGTAAACCTTTGAAATGCATAGCGGTGCAGATAAGATAAGTCGCTTTACAGGATGTTATTTCAAAAGGTTCCCACAAACCCTCATGTTCAAAGGTCCACCGTCTTAAACATCATAAGTTCATAAAAGTCAGTGGGTTGGTGTGTGACAAGCGTGAGATACACATTAATAAAGTCACGCTTTTTTTATATCAGTGATGTGCCAGGTTTTTTTTTCTTGTTAGATGACTGTATTAATATATAATACTTTTTTTCTGTTCAGAAATTATTAGGAGTTAATATTCATGTATATAAGTATGCCTGCAGGTGCTAACTGTAGGCAATTTTAAAAGAAGAAAGAGCACATTTTGCTATATTTTAATTAAGTGCATATTTCACAGGTCTTCAATACTTATTTCCTCTTATAATGATATGCTGTAGAATTAAAATAAATAATAATATATTAATAATGATTTCAGTTTAACATCTGGTCTTTCCTAGAGCTTCTGTTTTTGGGAAATTGAGAAAATTAAGATTAAATGAGTCACTTTCTGTAATCCGTTCATCAAAGTTACTTAATAAGAGTCTCTCATTTCTCCTAATTTCATCTGTTATCTGTGGGGTTTAAAAAAGTAATAATTAAGCACAATTAGATGTGCAGACTTATCAGTTTGATTCCAGCAAGACACTTTAAATTTGATTTTGATAAAGTTCAATTAGCAGATGCTCAGTATATGAATGTTATTAAGAAGGCCAGCAATTGGAAAGTGAAGTTGAATATGAAGAAACTGAGTCTCCTAATCATAATTATTAATGCATCTATATATATAGCTATTTTCCGAATAATACACGCCGCTCACTGAAGCTTTGATTACAGACATATTTTCACAAATTCTATGTTTTTCCACCCTTGATAATGCCTACTTTCTGTTTATATAGTGGTGGACTTTGCAATGTTCAACTATGAAGATGCTGTATTGTACTGTGTTTGAAATGAGATTTACTTATACCTTTCTGCTGTTGCATTAATCAAAATGGTTGTTACATCAGTGAATTTAGTACACTCAGAAAATGGCATTAGCTCTTTGTTCAATTTACTTATTTAAATTAAGTTGAAACAACATACCTTTTGAATTATTTGGGGTGGACAACTTAATTGTTTTATTAATTATTCACTTAATCCACTTAAATTTGGGCAGCAGCACTGCACAGTTTAGTTCCAACCCTGCTTCAACACTTACTAGTTGGTTTCAAACAAGCCTGAAGGACTTAATTAGTTTGATCAGGTGTGTTTAACTAGGATTGGAACTAAACTGTGCAGAGCTGCGGCCCTCCAGGAATTGAGTTTGACATCCCTGGACTAGCTGGTCTCCATGAACTGCACTGCAAGGTTTCGAATACAGTAACTAGGCCTTTGGTGTGCACAAAAAAAGTGTTATTGTGTGCCTATTTTCTCTAGAGTTATCTCAATGACGAGCTGAAGCTCTGGAGAGAATAATCAATAGAGCAGCAGATAAAGATGAAAGCTTTTCAGAGAGATTTTCTCCCGTTGGGTGTCTCATGTCACAAGGGCATTGGACAGAGACAGGCTGGTAAGATAGTAAATGAGCTTTCAAATTCTTGTTATGGCTATCAGTCGCCAGTTTCGTAGAGAAGGTCAAATAATAAGAAAGTGACTGACATTTTGCATGAATAGGGCACAGATATGGGTACAAAATACGGCCTAGAAATGCTACAGTTCTGGTTTCACACTTATCTCAAACTTCTTAAGACAGAAACTCACAAGAAAATCTTACTTTCAGATGATTCTGGTTGATTCTGACTATCATCGGCAATGTCTTTATTGTTGTTATGTTCTAAAACAATTATTTGATCTGATTTTCCTGTGGTGCGAGGTATGTTAAAGGAATAATTGATTCAAATTTAAAGTTTACTCACTATTTACTCTCCCACGAGGGTTTTCAAAGCTTTATGTGTGTGTTTTTTATTATTATTATTTTTAAATATATTTTATTATTATTATTATTATTATTATTATTATTATTATTATTATTCAATTATTATTATTTTGCTGAAGAAAATATTTTAAAGACAACTGAAAACCTTTAACAATTGACATAGTAGGACAATAGGAAAACAAATACATGAACCATGGAAGACAGTTTTTACAAGTTTAAACCTATTTATCTATCTATCTATCTATCTATCTATCTATCTATCTATCTATCTATCTATCTATCTATCTATCTAT
>CAIGQQ010038941.1:3434381-3446994 GCA_903798035.1 Danio albolineatus | reverse complement strand
AATAAATAAATAAATAAATAAATAAATAAATAAATAAATAAATAAATGCATAGCAAACAATTTTGACTTTGTACTTTTTGCAGAAAAAAACACTAAACAGTTCTCTACATTGTACACAAATCTCACATCTCTTGTGTTTAATTTGGAAAGTCAAATTACATTCATACTTTCTAATTCCATCAAATGATCATGTGTAAAACATATTTACATCATTTGTTCGCTAAAAATCAAAACTTCATGTTCTGAAGAATAATCTTTATCTGCTTGCAATATTTAAAAAAAACAGCTATTTAAAATTAACAATGAGCGTTTGTTTTATTTATTTAAATCTTTCAAAACCTTAGAAGTTTGTTGCTCATTTTATTTATTTATTTATTTATTTATTTATTTATTTATTTATTTATTATTTTTTATAAACATGAGTTCAAAAATGTGGCAAATGTGTAATTGTCACCGGCAAGATTAATACAGTAAATGCAGTAAAATATTTATTATAGGCTATTTGTACTATTATGCACACAGCTATTTTCTATTAACATATTTAATGTTGGCAATTGAAAAAAATATATATTTTACAGGCCTTTATAATAGTCAAAAAGGCAAAGTCACAAAAGAAAGAAAAGGTGTTAGAGAAAAAAAGAGTGGCGGACAATAAGAGGCAGTGACGGCGGTGAAAGAAAAAGGCAGATGAGAGTGGAGAGCCGAGCAGGCAGTGTGAGAGAGAGCGAGTAAAGCGTGGCTGGATCTCAATGGGAGGTAAAGCCCGATCATTTATAAAAGGTAAACGCTGTCAGGACGCGGGGCGTTTAAGAAGCGCACAGACTCAGGTGTGATTTACGAGCACACTGCAGGGGTTATAAATCACCACAACTCTCTCTCTCTCTCCGTCACACACACTCTCACACAAACCGCATTACAATACCAGCAGTGCAGGAGCAGCATTGCTGGAGATGAATGAATGATCGAGTGAGTGAAAGATAGAGAGACACTTCTTTATGATACAAATCAGAAGTGCACCACTAGTCAAAGCAGAAGAAGTGTATTTTTTCTCTCTCTCTCCGGGAGTGTGTGGTCTACATATGGCATATCTCTTCCAGATGAGACGGATAATGAGATTTGTCAGAACCTCTTTATTTTCACTTGCTAAAATCCTGTGAAATTGCATTCTAACAACTGTGAAACAAGTGTGAGGACATTGTGATCATACATCATGTTCCAGTCGGTGTGGTAACGGAAATTGACCTTTGACTTTATTTTGACACACTTAAGACTTCTTAAACTGCTTTTTATTCTACTTAGGCAGCTACCTTAATAAATTCTAGACAATTATTTGTTGTTTATGTATGTTTTTCTTTTGTACTATCTGGTGTATTATTTTAACTGTAAACAAGCTACAAGCATGCTTACAATTTATATGACAGTGAGCATTCTGACAAGTATTATTTCAAGCACCGACTTTACAGTGTGTTTGCACTGTAGAAACTGTGAATTATTTTATTTTGAGGAACTCCTTTTGGGGGAACTAAATTAGGTGGCATTTGCACGACTAGTGCATTCACATTTTAAAACGCATACGTTTTGATATGGTTATGCCTGGCATCCGTACTACTCAGTTCAACTCATGAAAGACTCTTGGAAATGCTGAAGACCCATTTTGATTGGCAATGCTGGTGTTTCAATCTTATATTACTTAAACGCAAACCTTTGAAAACAGAGGCACAGTTATCAAAATTCACTCTCTGACTGATCTTATGAGTATCGTTCAGCATTCCTTGATTCATCAATCCCCTCTTTCAGCTACTGCTTTGGACTACTTGATAGACTGCAAAAAAATACACACCCAATAAGCGTGAATGTTCATGGATTTTAGGTTGTAAAGCGTGGAGAGTTCATTTTTGTTATGATAATTGTTATTATTAATTCAATATAAACAATAGCTAGAAGCAATTTCATTCTAAAACACTATTTAAAAAAAAAGCACTAGTGTAAACCGCACCTCACTTCCTACTTTAGAACAGGTTGTAATCCAGCCCAATAGTAGGTACTAATGTAAGTATACATTGATTAGGCATAGGCATGCCATACAAAATAATTAATTTGTACAATCAACTGTATGTTCAATGTCTATTATGAGGAAACATACGGCACACAATGAAAATACAGCTTTGATCATGACATCATCCATTCTCCAGATGTTGAAATTGTTAAATGCTCTTGATGTAGGTGCAAATCTGATACATATTGATACAGTATATTTAGCAGTTGGTTGGTTTATCATTGTCTTTCCTAATGATTGTGCGAATGGAACAAGGAAAATGGCAGTGGCTAGAAATTTGGGTGGTCAGTCTGGTGGCTGGTTTTTATACTTACCTACTGCAAAAGCCCATATGGGTTCAATCAAATGCACGATAATAATGTATTATACCTACATTTTGTTTACTCTGGTAGCTATGAAGCTATGCAGATATTAAATGAGCTATGATTGCTAGTTTGAAAACTAATCAGAACGAAGATCAGACAGGCTGAAATGTGATCCTAAATATGATCAGATTCCAATCAGACTCTCTTTACAAGGCTTAAGGGGAACTGGAAGTGGCAGTTGGGACAGCACAATGACTTTAGTTAGTAAAATTGCTCTTTATTTTCACAATATTGTGCTGGGTACAGTCTTGTCACCTGTTTAAGCTTTAGGAACAACAAATAATAACTTGACTTCTAGTTCATGATTTGGTATCAGAAGGGGCATATATGAGAGGCAAAGGCCTCTAGATTTTTGTATATTTTACCAAAATAAAATATGATCATGCCTTGATTTTTAATTATTTTATTCAGACACTAAGGTCTGACTTTGTTTAGACAAGTCTTGTCACTTAACAGAAATAATGTACAGTACAGAATATAAAGTCATGGTGCAGTGGAAAAGGAATTACTGACTCCCATGAGCTTGGACGATTGCATCCACACATCTCTGCAATGACTCAAATAACTTATTAACAAAGTCATCTGGAATAGCAAAGAAAGTGTTCTTGCAGGACTCCCAGAGGTCATCAAGATTCATCTTCAATGCCTCCTCCTTCATCTTACTCCAGACATGCTCAATGATGTTCATTTCTGGTGACTTGGTGGGCCAATCCTGGATCACCTGAACCTTCTTTGCTTTCAGGAATTTTGATGTGAAGGCTGAAGGTTGAGAGGGAACACTATCCTGCTGAAGAATTTGCCCTCTTCTGTGGTTTGTAATGTCATGGGCAGCGACTCTGGCAGCTCTGGAGGAGGTGGTGGCAGCTCTGGCAGTAACAGCTCTGGTGGTGGCAGCAGCTCTGGCAACTCAGGTGGCGGTGGCCATTCTGGTGGCTCAAGTGATGGCATTTCAGGAACAGGAAGGATGACAGGAACTATAGCAGGAACAGACTCGGAACGGGAAGCCATCTTGTGAGCTAGTGGCAGATTGACGGTGACCATAGACTGAGCTGGAGAGCTGGTTGTGGCCATTTCATGAGCTGGGGGACTGGAGGCGGTCATCTTGTGAGCTGACTGTGGTCTAGGCTGGTGCAGAGGAAAGGAGTACAGGAGATGCCAACATAATGGTGTTAATGAAGGGAACAGCAAGCCCAGTTGCCAGCGGGTCTTGCTGTCTATTACTGTCCCAAACCATGATTTATCCTTTACCACACTTGACTGATTTATGTGAGAATCTTGGGTTCAGCAGGTTCCAATAGGTCTTCTGCAGTATTTGTGATCATTGGGATGCAGTTCAACAGACGATTCATCTGAAAAAATCTTGTCACTTTTACTAGTCAAGTTATTATTTGTGGCTCTTGCAATTGAGATTGAAACTTCCTTTTTTATATATTATATGTATTTGCTAAAACAATGTGTAATTTTTCCACCTTTAGTTTACTTGAAATAAAACCCGAGTATTCCTTTAAACACTGTCTGGTTAGCTAGGTCACTAGGCTTTGTTGCAAACCTTATTTTATAGGCTTCATTGTTCTGGCAAATCCATTGTTTGATAAATAGCAGACTAAAAAAATGATCAGAGTAATATAATGATACTTGGCTGATTATAACAGGATCTTATCTGTCATTGGGCTAATTGTAGACTTTTGACAAGGGCCCCTAGAAAAATAACCCTAAAAAGAGAGCAAGGTGTTTTCACAGCATGTTCCAATAAGGTCCAGAATTCAACACTGCAATATTTGTACTTCACCATCTTGCTGGCACGAGCTGTAACCGACAGAAAAAGGCCTAAAATGGATTCAAACCACCACATTTGGCAGGCCTTGACGTATTTAATCACGTACAATATAATACACATTTCACTTATAAATGCCGGTCTCAATTTTTTCCCTCTATCTGTGCCAGTGGGGGCTAATTTTCAACTAATCTCTTCCAAGACGCACTGGATTGAAAGTGTGTTTGTGTGTGTGTGTGAGTGGGAGGCTATGCGTCAATGCTAGGTCACTGCTCTCTTGTCATGTAGATGACAGACACATAGTTGGCATTCTAGAGGTCTCGAGATGTACGACTTCTCTCTTGTCTCGTGCATGTTTTCGGCATTGCTTCTTCGCTGGAGGAGAGGGCCGTGTCAGCGTGACTGCGGACCCTCGATCATACGTCATTGCTGGGGTGTGAGGGGTCTTTGGGGTGAAGTGAACAAACACACACACAGCTCTTTGTTTTCATCACTAGAGTGTAGTGTTCGCTTTTTTGCTGAGCCCAATCAAAACGGCTGTGTCAGTGAACTCTGCCTTGCCTACCAAACCACTGAAATGTCCTTACATCGCTTTGCATTTGTGTACAGCTCGCTTGAACAGACTGCGCACTGTTTAGTGAGCCGCTGCGGTAGAAGAGAGGTCAGGGAAAGATGATGAGATGGGCTTTAAGTCTTGATTTGTTCGAATCAGAGCAGGCTAACCGCTGACTTGGCCTGCGAAAAGATTTAAGTGGATATTAAAGAGGGTAATAAAGAGGGAAATTTGCGAAGGTAAAAACAACAGACATTCTTGAGGTGATTAAAAAAAAAAAAACAATGAATGCATACTGATCAAATTGCCTCTTATAAATCAGACATCAAAAAAATCGTCCCTGGAGAACAAATGTAAATTATTATTAGTAGCCTTTTGATGATTTCTTTTGTGTTTATGTATTCACTTTGAAATGGTTTCAAAGATTTACTTTCAATTAGAGGAATCATCATTTCTGACGGCATTGTTCAAAGCAGAAAATAAAATACAGTACGTTTGTAGTTTTCTCTAATCATTTAGTAAATGAATCTGTTACATAATTATTAACTCATTAAATAAATATTCAAATAAACACAATGTATGGAAGTATAGGTTAATTTATTGTGATACCGCCTGTTCTTTTGTGATTAATTGTGAAATGCGCTAGCAGTCTAAGGAAGAATATTCTTTTTATATTGTTTAAAAAAGTTGTTAATGTAATCATCACTTTTGTTTCAGATTAACTGGCCGGTTATACAATAATATTTACTTACATATTTAGCATTTTTTACAAAAGGTCTTGCATATATGGGGAATTTTATGACCATTTCAGAAGCGAACAGATTCCATAATTTAAGGTATGCAAGTAATTTTTCTTAGTCCTTTTTTATACAAATATCAACATGTTCTTAAATAAAGATACATTTGTTTAAGAGGTGAAATGAAGTGTTTAATTTTTCTAAAATTAATTTCAAAGAGGGCACCACGGTGGCGTAGTGAGTAGCATGTTCACCTCACAGCAAGAAGGTCGCTGGTTCGAGCCTCGGCTGGGTCAGTTGGCATTTCTGTGTGGAGTTTGCATGTTCTCCCTGTGGTTGCGTGGCTTTCCTCCGGGTGCTCCGGTTTCCCCCACAATTCCAAATACATGTGGTATAGGTGAATTGGGTAGGCTATATTGTCTGTAGTGTATAAGTGTGAATGAGTGTGTATGGATGTTTCCCAGAGATGGGTTGCAGCTGGAAGGGCATCCGCTGCATAAAACAAATGCTGGAAAAGTTGGCGGTTCATTCCGCTGTGGCGACCCAAGATTAATAAAGGGACTAAGCCGACAAGAAAATGAATGAATAATTTCAAAGAAGTGGAGATTAGTACAAATTTGTGTTGCCAATATAATGATATATGCACTCCATTTATGTTTACATCAAGAGAGCATAATAAAGTATTGATTTTCATTCTAAGCACTCTAAAATTAAACTTGTCTTTGCCTGGCATTAAATTTGACCTCATGAAACTTGCAGAAACCTTGGACAAAGAAAGATTGTGAATTAATCTAATGCAACAGCTTTAAGAAACATTAATTCGTTTTCCTTCAGCTTAGTCCCTTTATTAATCAGGGGTCACCACAGCAGAATGAACAGCCAGCTTATCCAGCATATGTTTTTTACAATGCGGATACCCCTCCAGCTGCAACCCACTCTCACAATTTAGTTTATTCAATTCACCCACCATATAGCGCATGTCTTTAGACTGTGAGGGAAACAAACCGGAGCACCTAGAGGAAACCTATGCGAACACAGGGAGAACATGCAAACATGAGAACATGTGACCTTTCTTGTTGTGAGACAACAGTGCTAACCACCAAGCCACTGTGTCGCCTGCTTTATGAGTGTTTTATTCAATTTTCACAGTGTTGTAGAGATTTATTTTCAATGAATGAATGAATGATTTGCTAATAAGGATTTGTTTCAGTGTAACTGAAAGTGCTCAGTGTAGCAGAAATGGCCTCATGTCACCACTCCTCCAGATGAGACAAGGCTTTTAAAGTCTGTCCTGGGGTCATTTTAAACATGTGGGTCATGATCACAAATGACCCGCTGCTCTTTCAAGCTTTTAGAAACAAAAGCAGCATCATTTGACAGGGATTTGTGCCTACATGCATTTAGAAAGCAGCTGTGTTGTCAATGAATTTTTTTGTTTGTTTGTTTGCTTTTCTGTATACTGTGTCAGTGTAAATAACCAAGAAAATGTATAGTTTCAAACTACTAAAATGTTAATAATATAAAAAACAAACAAGCAAAGCAAACATACAAAACCCTCAGTGATAATCAATTGAAAAAGATTTACTCAAAAATAAGTGTTCTAGAGTATGTAAATATATTAAAATAATGTGTAATTATTTTATTTTTGTTGTTTATGTTTTTTTTGTTATTTTTCTGTTGATTTTGCATAGCATTATTCAAAACTTAAACCTATAAGCCATAAGACATCATTTCAATATGCTGATTTTCCTGTTCTGTTATGGTAAATTATCATTGCTGTTTTGTCAGATTAATTTCAGATATTCAGTTAGATATTATATTCATTCAGATATCATTTTGTTCTGCTTTATATTTTTGTTAATACAAATACATTTGTATTTTTATGAAATGTTAATGAAATAAAAATTAAACAATGTTGATTTATCAACTTTCCTCAAAAATTATGAAGCAGCATATCTGTTTTTAACACTGATGAAAATAATAAGAAATATTTGTTAAGCAGCAAATCAGCACATAAGAAAGACTTGAAGTATGATGTGACCCTGAACACCATTATAATGGTGCTGAAAATTCAGCTTTGAACAACAGGAATACATTTAATTTGAAAATATATTCACAGTTTTTCTTAGTAAAACATTTTGGTCACACATTATTTTGATGGTCCGTTTGTTGAATTTAAGTTACATTGTAACTAATTCTCATTAGATTATAAGTAGACTGTTAGGTTGGGGTTAGGGTTAGTTTAAGTTGACATGTACTTGCAAAGTTTCTTATAGTAAGTTAAATGTCTGTTGAATGTCAGTATCAACATATATTAAGTAGACAGTCTACTAATACTCAAATGGACCATCGAAATAAAGTGTTACCCATAATTTTAGCTACAACTTTTTTGTTTTGTATTTCTGAGATGGAGTCTTACTAAGCAGATTTTCTTCAATCATTACAAATGGGAGAGTATATACAAGGCAAAGTAACAATGTGATTATGTGGGGCAGAAGCTGAAGCTACACTGGATGTGCTGATGCTGGTGGTGTTGCTAATGGAGATGTCAGAGAGGCTGAATCAGGCTCACTGTGGCTGATGTGTTGATTTCCCTCAGGATCTCCTCTCTGCCCGAATACACACTTTACATTCCAGAGGGAAACGCTTAATGCAGGACTGACGTGAAGCCATCCATATGTATCGCCAAATCCCAGCAGCTCACTGGAAATGGCCTTCTCTTTGCTTTTGCTTCTGAGCAGGAACAGTCACCATTCACAGTCATTTTATAACTTTATAGTTCTGTGTCATGTCAAAAAAATAGGTCTTTCTTTCTTTCATTCATTCATTGAATGGCAAAATAAATTATATTTATATTTCTGATCTTTGTTTTTGTGAATAAATGTCACTTTTTTTCTTTGCTATATTTTTAAGATCAAAACATTCTTAATAAACATAAAATTAATTCATTTACAGTATATATAATATAGGGTTGTTGATTGTGTTGATTATCTGCCAGTGTTATTTTAAATATCCCATGGTATACATGTTTGATTTTTAGTGTTTACTTTGTAAAAAGGAATGCATCTCTAATTCTTTTAATTTATGGTGTTCACAGTAAATAGTTTAAGTGGAAGAAAAAATTGTAATTAAGATTTTTTTAGTTAGCTAAATAAACATCTGACTCATAGTGTGTTCTCCAGCTAACTCTCAGTGTAATGATCATGCAGCTCATCTGCGTGGTCTGCTAATTGCCACCTATATAATTCAGCTTGACACTGTCTAGACAACATAAACGGAGCTCTGAATGAAAGTTCAGGAAGAGAATGTTCATCTAATACTGTCAATCAGTGCCGCCATCTCACATGCCACAATTCTTTCAGTTTCCCTCCAACACCTCTATTTCTATGCAAAAGTACATAAATACAAACATAAATAATTCATATAAATGAAGTACAACAACAACAAGCATTTATGCCTGCAGCATTTTAAAAGATTATATGCAAATCTGAACTAGCAGCTAAGTGGTAAAATGCAGCTAAACATTAAATGACATATCACAGGTTATGTGTTTAAAAAGAAATGTATGTGTATTATATAAACGTAAAATAAAAGAAAGAATATGTGGTCTGTGTTAATTCAGACATACACACACACAGATTTATATTTTAAGACCAATAGAATTGGGAACACGGGGCGCCACGGTGGCCTAGTGGTTAGCACGTTCGCCTCACAGCAAGAAGGTCGCTGGTTTGATCCCCGGCTGGGCCAGTTGGCATTTCTGTGTGGAGTTTGCATGTTCTCCCCGTGGTTGCGTGGGTTTCCTCCGGGTGCTCCGGTTTCCCCCACAGTACAAAGACATGCGGTACAGGTGAATCGGGTAAGCTAAATTGTCCGTAGTGTATGTGTGTGAATGAGAATGTATGGATGTGTTTCCCAGAGATGGGTTGTGGCTGGAAGGGCATCCGCTGCGTAAAACAAATGCTGGATAAGTTGGTGGTTCATTCCGCTGTGGCGACCCCGGATTAATAAAGGCACTAAGCCGAAAAGAAAATGAATGAATGAATGAGAATTGGGAACACTCAGTTTTATCACCTTTATGTTGTACATGTCTCTGGTCACCTATTCAGAGTGCTGTCAGTCAAATCCCATTGAATTTTCTAATAAATTAAACTCCATTCCACGTTTTAGCTACAGCCTTCACTAGCACACTGCTGCTTTCTTAAAACCAATTCTGTTTGAAAATTGCACCTACATTAAATTGTATTGATAAATCAATTGACAAATATGCATTTGCAGTTGCAGCAGTGGATTTCTAGCTATGTTTACTACTTTGCAGGTTTGTACTTGAGCCCTTAAGTGTACTATGTAAGCTACGTAGCAAGTTCACATAGAAAAAAACTTGCATACAAAGAAATGCAATTCTGAAGTTACAGTGTAGTAATTTACAAATCCTCTGTAAAAGTGTTTTAAGGTGTCGATAGCATAGTTTTGTGCAGTAAAGTAGCCAATGTGTGTGTAAAAAATAAAAAGTTGTTGTTTTACACACTGTAAAGAGATTAGTTGACTCAATTTGTTCAAATCATTAAGTAAATTAACTGTGCATAATTGTTAAGTTATAGGCACAGAATATAAATTTCACCTCCAGAGTAGGCATGGGTTGGTATAAGTCTCTGCCGGAATGATAACCTTGGATAAAAATATCACGGTATTGTGATTACTGCTCTAAAATATATTATTTTTAAATGTCTGCATAAAAAACTAAAACTATTTTTCCCCTTTGAGCTCAGTATATTCTATTTTTTTGAAAGATTTATAATATTTTGGAGCAGTAAACAAAGCAGTCAGGCTAAATAATTACAATGAATCATTGACTTCTTTACAATTTAAAGCAGCATCTTTGGATATTTTTTCTGCTGGACATACTTTTGTCCTAAAAAAACAAAAACAAAATTATTTAAAAAAAATAATAAAATAATACCTTAGAAACAGTATTGCAGAAAATTTTGGCGATTTTAATACCTTGGCTTTTCCAAACTGCGGTATACCTTGAAAACGGTTATCGTCCCATGCCTACTCCAAAGAGCTTGTATTCACAACATTTAATACATTGAAGCATACTTTGATGATGCCATGACTGAGTGTGGAATAATGAGAGTTGTGGTCTTCATTGCATCTTATGGGACTCCTGCAGAAATCATGTTCTTGGATGAGCCAAGAGATCAAAACGTATATTATCACGGTAGTATGAGCAGAGTAAAGCTGTCAAAATGAGAGTCTAACATGGCATGAACACAGCAGAGCTTTTATTATACCATAGCCTAACTCTTCCAGTTCTTCTTCTCATGACCACAAGAGGAAGAAGCAGTGCTGTTTTATCATATTAAATGCATTTTAATTATGTTTGTTCAGTTATGATGCTGCTGTGTGCAGTCTAATAAAACACACAACATATCAAAGCTTTGGTGTTTTCCCGTCAAGTCGTCTTGTCCCTTTTAAAGCAACGTGTTAACTCACTTTTAAGAAACTAATTATTTATGTACCATTCAGGTTCTAGTTGTCATTTCAGCTGAAAACCGCAGCTTAATTGGTGCACATAATGGTAGAAGCACATTTTTCTAGTGAGCCTGTGCAGCATCTTTTCTATCACAACCTGATAAGCGTCAGTCTCTGATCTGAGGCCTGGTCACACATATTGTATTTTATTTAGTCTCTAATTCCAGCAGCCTCCCAGTGCGAGCATGCTGCTTTGCTTGTGTGATACGCTTATTTGTTCAAAATCCTTCCTGACCGTAAACGACTGAGCTTTTCTCTTTTTTTTCCTTCTTCTTCTGTCGTTTGAGTCACTGCATCTTGCTAGCGGGCAATCTCTCATCAGCGCCACTTATTTAGAGCAATTTTGGTCTGTGCTGATATTAAATATTCATATGCTGGCTAGATAAAGGCAGACAGGAGTGAAGGCTGCTGTGGGCTGGAGATACCGCCGTCCCACGGTCCCCCGGCCCCCTCATTGTTTCGATTTAGCACGGTGCATGACGCTAAGTCATTTTCTGGAACAAATTACGTATCTAACTTGTGTCACAATGTATCCGTCACATTAGGGTGGATGATGGGAG
Source organism: Danio albolineatus (assembly GCA_903798035.1). Lineage (NCBI taxonomy): Eukaryota > Metazoa > Chordata > Actinopteri > Cypriniformes > Danionidae > Danio > Danio albolineatus. Next base: position 3,435,414 of record CAIGQQ010038941.1, on the reverse strand, counting down.
CGAGGCACTTGGAGGAAGAGAAAAAGCTCCTGAAGTCAGGTCAGCAGCTCTCATCTTTAAACCAAGCAGAAAATTTAATTAAAACCCCTGATATGGGGTGAGGGGGAAGATGGCTTTCATGTAACAAGAGGGGTCTGTCCTATCAGCGGTCTCCTGCTGCCTTTACTGCTGCACATGCATAAACACAGGGTAAATATCTGCTAATTAGCACATGATTTTCTTCTCTCAAGTAGATCTCAGAAAAAATGCTCATTTATTATTCATACACTGATTTATTAAATTGACTGTATTCCGTGTGCTGTGGTTTTCTCTGTAAGCAATTGTTCTTTTATTATCGTTATTCTTGGAATAATGCAAACATCACCATAAATGGCAGACTGATGTTCTGGCAGAATTGATTTAATCTAAATTTGAGCATAGTGGACATGTTGAATTGATTTTATGGTGAAAAGCTGTCTAGTCAACCCTCCTGTTTTTTGTCTGAGTGCTCTTAATGTTAAAACTGAGTGGTTTTGACATCCCGTGCCATGGGTTTGGGGCATTTGAGAGAAGGTCTGGTTTAAAGGAGTTTGAAAGATTTTCATATAGAATAAGATTGACAATGCCACAATGCAGGCCTCGGTTTGAAGGAATATTTTGTATGCAGTACAAGTTAACAATCCACAACATTTGTAGCTTAATGTTTATTATCACTAAATATGCTTTAGGCTTGCATGTTTTTTTTTTTTTTTTTTTTTTTTTTTACCAGAAGAAAAATTAAAAAGTTAATGGAGCCGATTTTGTAATAATTAAAAAAATGTGAAGCATATAATTTCATAAAAACCAAATTAGTTAAGCAGCTAAAAATATTGTCATGATAGATTGTTTTCATTTAAGCATAATGTTTGTTACAGCAATATTTATTTCTGTTGTGTCTCACTATAAAATGTTTCATTTGTTTAAATAGAAATTGTAATCTCTGTAAAGCAAATGTATTTATTTGATCGATTATATTATATTATATTATATTATATTATATTATATTATATTATAT
>CAIGQQ010038941.1:3403302-3417242 GCA_903798035.1 Danio albolineatus | reverse complement strand
GCCACTGAGGACATCATGGTTGAATTTTATTTGTGAAGGAAATGTGCCAAAGAATACCATTAAAGTTATATTTGGGCAATGTACAAATATTTATTTATTTATTTGTTTATTTGTTTATTTATTTATTTATTTATTTATTTATTTATTTATTTATTTATTTATTTACTTACTTACTTACTTACTTACAGTACTTACTTACCTTACATACTTACCTTACTTACTTACTTACTTACTTACTTACTTACTTACTTACTTACTTACTTACTTACTTATTTTACTCACTTGTTTTGTTAGACTACCCCAACAAGGGTCAGTTCAACTTCATATCAGCAACCTTTCATTTTCCTTTATGAACATACTTGTAAACTTGCTGTATGGCTAACATGACTAAAGTAACTTATAGTCTCTGACTATTCAAACAGACCAGAGCTGTATTGTTAGATTAATCCAGAAAACGCTTACCATAAGCATAATTTACAAACTAAATGATTTTTGAAATTCTTTTTATTTTATTGTAGATTAATTTGATTTATTTCTATGTTTTAGCAAGGTGACAGACGAGTATGTTTTGTGTAAGGTAAGAGATTTGTGTTAATAATGTATTTAGGCCAGCACATAAAAACAGGTAACACTTTATTTCAAGAGTTCACACTTAGCTGATGATTGATTATAAAGAGTATTTGTCATGCTGTCCCGGGAGAGAGCCCTGAGCTCAGAATATCCTTGAGCAAGGGGCTCCCTCCTGTTTAAAGGGCGAGAGAAGAGTTTGAGCTCAGGTAAGTCTCGAGAACTCCCCCCGCTTGTGAACAAGCTATGTCTGACTAGAGTTGCCTTAAGATGCTATTTAAAAAGTAGTCAATTTACTTATGTTTTTTGGATGGTGGGAGGAAACCGGAGAACCTGGGGAAAACCCACGCAAACACAGGGAGAACATGCAAACTCCACACAGAAACGTCGACTGGCTCGGGGAGAGGCCAAACCAGCTGCATTCTTGCTGTGAGGCAACAGTGCTAATCACTGGGCCGCCGTGCCGCCCTATAAGAAAAGGGGAGATGTTGGGGTGAAAGGGGGGATTTCTTCAAGACGAAGATGACCGGAGTAGAAAGCTCTGGTAATTTATGGTTTATCAGGATTCATCTAATTGGTGCAATATGCAGAGCTGATGTGGTACCAGCTGTGTTCAATCATAAGCATGTGATCCTCTCGAAATTAGTTTAGGAATAAACACCACTTCAATGGTCCATTTGAGTATTACTACTTTGAGTACTTAGAATCTGTTGATACAGACATTCAACAGATATTTAAATGACTTTGCAAGTACATGTCAAGAAACTTTGCAAGTAGATGTTTACTTACACTAACCCTACCCCTAACCCCAACCCTAACCCCAACCTAACAGTCTACTTATAATCTAACGAGAATTAGTTGCAATTCAACAAATGGACCATCAAAATAAAGTGTGACCTAAAAACAGAACAGTAACATGCACGCCAACACGTTTAATCAACGTTCTGTCTAAAAGTAATAACGTCTCTGTTGTTGTCTGACTGTAGTTTGATCATGTAAGTAATTTTAATGTGTTGTTTTTTCTGGTGTGTAATGGAGTTACACTTAACTCGCTGATAATTTTCAACTCAAAGTGCTGCAGTTGAATTATTTGTACATTTGTACACTTAATTATTTGAGATTTATTCACCTATATATATGTGTGTTTGCATTAATTTGGTATGTAATCTGCTCTTACTTAATTTTTGTTGTAAACCAGCATAAAGCCACAGTCGCACCTTTTTGTACCATTGACTAACATTTATACGCATATGACTGCTGCATATCGTTGTGTTCCATAGTTCAAGCTTGGTGAACTCTGACCTGCTGATTCATGTCACATGATTGCATGAGACCAATAGAAGATCAAAATGTGATGGCTGTGTATACAAAAAGTGTTAAATGTAGAGCAATCATTCGTTTTATCTACTTTTTGCAGCACCATCCATCAGAATTTCACATTCTAGGATCACTGCTTCAGAATAGCATGTACATTTGCATTTAAAGGGACACAGACAAAATCGACATGTTTTTAACCATACCTAAATAAGGGTGAATTTAATAAGCTAAAAAATATGTTCTTTTGAGCTGAAACATCACAAACATTCTGGGGCACCAGACATGTATTTTATAGCTCATAAAAAGGAACAAAATATGTCCCCTTTAATGCCATCTCTCTCGTTCTTTTGTCATGATCTCTGCATTGGACTGTGGGTAATTAGATATCTCAGCAGCCCGAGAGGGTCTCGTCCCTGGTGGGGTAGATGATTTAAAACTGCACACAGGGACGTGGGAAAGAGAGCGTGAACTTGAAGGGGCCACCACTTTGTCACACAGAGCAAATAAATGGCTGGGAGTGCAAGTGAATGTTCCTTAATGATGAGGAATTTAAAAAAGGCAGCACCGTCCACACTGCGGGGACAATATGTTTTGTGCGCAGGGAGACCGGTGAACTGGGCTACGGCGGGCTGAGATGCGATATGCCCCATTAATTATTGAATCCGCTGACGGCATGACAAATGGCTGTGTCCCTGCTCTCATCCCGTTGACTTACAACAGACCGCCGCACCCAAACTCAGCACGACTATCCAAACTTCCCTCGCAGGGATTCTGGCACCTCTAACATTCATTTATCTGCACGCTTGTTGTGATGCTTTTGTTCGCTAATAAAACATTCCTCGCAGTCGTTTAGGGGGTCCAAAGTTACACACTGTTTGAGTGCTGAATTTGATGAGGAACAAATTTAAAAGCGCTAAAGAGAGTTTCTACTTAATCTGTTTATTTACTCTGAGCCGGAGATTACTTTTCTCATTGTTTTCTTTTTAGCTGAAACCATGGTTCTTGGTGATATACGTATACATATATACAGCTGAAGTCAAAATTATTAGCCCTTTAATTCCTTAAAAAAATAATTTCCAAGTGTTTTTTTAATGGAGAGAAGATTTTTTTCCAACACATTTCAAAAACATAATAGTTTTAAGAACACATTCTATTAACTAATTATTATTATTATTATTATTATTATTATTATTATTATTATTATTATTATATAATAACAATAATAATAATAATAATAATAATAATAATAATAATAATAATAATAATAATAATTATTATTATTATTATTATTATTATTATATGTCAGTATAGACTAGTTTACTAGTTATTTAACATTAAGGAATTCAGCTTAAAGTGTTATTTAAAAACTAGGTTAATTAGCTAAACTAGGCAAGTTAGGATAATAAAGCAAGTTATTGAATAACAGTGGTTTGATCTGTGGCCAATCAAAAAAAATCTTAAGGGGATTAGTAATTTTTATCTTATATCTGTTTAAAAAAACTGCTTTTAATTCAGCCAAATGAAAAGAAATAAAACTTTACCCAAAAGAAAAAAATTATTATAAAATACTGCAGAAATGTCATTGAAAACGAAACATCACTTGGGAAATATGTTTAAAAGAATACAAATTTCACAGAAGGGCTAATAATTTTGACTTCTGCTAAAGTATAATAATAATTTTAAAAATGTTAAATAAAACAAATAAATAAATAATTTATTAATAATAATAATAATAATAATAATAATAATAATAATAATAATAATTATTATTATTATTATTATTATTATTAGTAGTAGTAGTAGTAGTAGTAGTAGTAGTAGTAGTAGTAGTATTTTATTACTATTAATATTATTTAATTGTAATTATTATTTATTGTTATTATTATTATTAGTAGTAGTAGTATTATTTAATTATCTATTTATACAGTGTTCACAGTATTTAGAGTTACATTTATTTGTTATATTTATTTATTGTATTTCTTTGGAGAAAGTCTTTTTTTAATTTGGCTGGAATAATATATAAACACACACATGCACACTCACTCATGGTACTTTTTCATGTGGTTTACGAGGACACAAAATTGTATAATGATATGGGTATGACCTAGTTGTGCTCTATTAAGGTAGTTTACAAGGGCATGTCTTTTGTCCTCATAATTAAAAATGTTTAATGTTATCATACTAAACGAGGCATTTGACATTCTTTTGATACTTTCAGCATTCAACATTTTGCCACAGGTTTCCTTTTAGGGTCGGGTTTATGAGTAGAGGTAGGACAAGGCCATAAAATAGGTGTTTTTTTACACTATTAAAAAAATTATGCCTATGGAGAGTCCTTGTAAATGTGTGTGTTCTTCAGCTAAAAATAAGATGAAAATAAGTCTTAACATTCAACTAGTAGTTCCAGCAGACCATCGGCAAATCGATTGTGAAAACACATTATTAGCAAATTATTACAATCCCGAACGTCAGCCGTAAATGTATCATAAATCACGCTAAAACCCACACAAAGACCTCCTGAGTGGCACGTTCATCTGCTGGCCGTGGCTTTTCTCTGGCACAGGAACGCGAGGCGCCACATGTGTGGGAGCCCAGAAACAGCGCACCATTAAAAGGTCCTGACTCACCTTGTTTTAAGAGCAAGGCCTAATTGCTGCCATCTTTTACAGCAGCCAATGCGGCAGCTGGCATTTGCATAGATCTACAGGGACTGTCATTACCTCAAAATGAAGCATAGCTCGGGCTCCTTCACACTCTGTGCTTTCAATGTACCTTGCACAAGTTGAGGGAATAGTGCGCTAAGAGAGAGAGAGTGTGTGTGTGTGTGTGAGTGTGTGAGTGTGTGTGTGTGGTAGGAGAGACATTAGAATTCATCTCCTTTGACTCACAACCTACCGTTTGACTTACAAAAAGGAGTCCATTATTTAAGTGCGAGATCTTCGGAGAGGAAGAGCGCATGAGGAATGAAAGCGTTTAAAGTGTGCTTTATTGCAGCACACCTCAGGGGCTGCTTATTTATGATGAAACAACAGGACGCTTTCAAAGTAGCGATTAAATCCATACTGACCTGCCGTGACTCACAAACGCACTCGTTTTTGGAAAGTGAGACACAGTGAAGGAGACATTTTTTTGTTGTTTTTAATAAAAAGATGATGACAACTTGGCTTAGCATGTACTGTGGCTGGGTGGAATCAAACCAATGGATAAACTCATTTCCACAGGTGATGAGAGAACAGGTCAAAAAGGACAAACTGTCACTGTCTGATCTCGGGAACTGAAAATGACTATAAAAACAGCTATAGCCAACATGTGCTCAGAATATGTGGCCAGAGATACATTTTTGATAGTTGAGAAATATAGGCTCATGGGTACATACAGTACAGTATGGCTGCATTTTGTGTGTAAATTAATGGTGTCATACTTGGGACACTGAGTGAAGTAGACCAGCATACGAGTCCGTTGAAGGAGGGTTCCAGAAACCAGGTAAAATAAAACCATAAAAAAAGCAGAGTGAGGTCACCGTAGAAGCGTGCAGTCATGATTATATACTATAAATGACAACAAGCCAACTGGCTTTTCTCACAGACGCTTCAGTTTAGCAATGGATGTTGAGATTGGCAGAAATGTACACAGTGGCCTCTGGTGGATTTTCAGGAATTGGCACATATAGTAACGTGCTTGACACTGTCAAATATGCACATAGTGCATGCACACATAGCCCAGTGTACATATTTTTAGATTCTCAAAAATGTAGCCCTGGGGACATATTTTCAATGAGGCTGGGTTGGCCATAGCTGTTGGAAAAGTAATCTGTTGTTGTAAAATACAATTAAGGTAACTAATTGTTTAAAAATCTATGTCTTATAAAGTCTTACATTTTGCCGGCAGCTAGCTCTCTGCAACTCTCACATGGTCGCCCACTGAAGCTAAGCAGTGCTGTGCCCGGTCAGTAACTGGATGGGAGACCACATGGGAACGCTTGGTTTCTGCTGGAAGTGGTGTTAGTGAGGTCAACAGGGGGCGCTCAACCTGTGGTCTGTGTGGGTCCTTATGCCCCAGAATAGTGAAGGGGACTCTATACTGCTCAGTGAGTGCTGTCTTTGGGATGAGACATTAAACCGAGATCCTGACTCTTTGTGGTCGTTAAAAATCCGAGGATGTCTTTCGATAGAGAGTAGGGGTTTAACCCCAGCATCCTGGCCAGATCTGCCCACTTTTCCATCTAACCATCCCCATATCATAATTGGCTTCATCACTCTGTCTCCTCTCCACCGTCGCATCATCCAGGTGGATGCTGTACACTGGTGGTGGCTGAGGAGATCCCCCCATTCTGTAAAGAGCTTTGAGTGCCCATAAAAGCGCTATATAAATGTAAGGAATAATTATTATTATTTTGATAAGAAATATGTAATGCATTTTTACAGCACTTTGGTTTTAAATGTGCTTTATAAATAAATATTGTATTGTATTGTATTTAATATACAAATGTTTGTTTAATATTTTATTTACAGTATGCTTATTATTGTTGTATGACATGGTTGTTATACTGTAAGTGACTTATAGAATAACATTTCTGAAATAACTTTAGTAGAAAGAAATATTTGTGTGTCTTATGATAATTTATGTAAGTTTATTTTATTTCAATGTATTCCATAAATGTATGTTTTATGTTGTTATTGTGTTTTTTTCTTTCTTTTTACATTTGGGTGAGAAATATTTAAATGAGTGTAAATATATTTATAAATAATTTACACAAAAAAACATGTAATTTGGGGTGTAGCATATGATCAATATATCTTAACATACATCCATAAACCTGCTACTTTTGTTATGGAAAAATTGAAATAATTAAATATCAACAAAATACAAATAATTATTCATTCATTCATTCATTCATTTTCTTTTCAGATTAGTCCCTTTATAAATCTGGGGTCGCCACAGCGGAATGAACCGGCAGCATATCCAGCACATGTTTTGCGCAGCAGATGCCCTTCCAGCTGCAACCCATCACTGGGAAACATCCATAAACACTCATTCACACAAATACACTACGGACAATTTAGCTTACCCAATTCACCTGTACGGCACAAATCCACGTGATCAGAACATGCAGAAAAAATAATTATTTAAACTTAATTTATATCGTTTTTAAGGAAACATTTCATTCATTCATTCATTCATTTTCTTTTCGGCTTAGTCCCTTTATTAATCCGGGGTCGCCACAGCGGAATGAACCACCAACTTATCCGGCATTTGTTTTACGCAGCAGATGCCCTTCCAGCCACAACCCATCTCTGGGAAACACATTTATACATTCTCATTCACACACATACACTATGGACAATTTAGCTTACCCAATTCACCTGTACCGCATGTCTTTGGACTGTGGGGGAAACCGGAGCACCCGGAGGAAACCCACGCAACCACGGGGAGAACATGCAAACTCCACACAGAAATGCCAACTGGCCCAACCGGGACCTGCCCCAACCGGGGATCGAACCAGCGACCTTCTTGCTGTGAGGCGAACGTGCTACTCACGCGCCACCGTGGCGCCCGTGGAAACATTTCAACTTGATACAATTAATTAAAATAAAATATAGAAATCAATGTGTTTATATATATATAAAAAAACTAAAATAACATTAACAAACTGTAGTCTTATACATACATATATGAGGGAAAATGTAAATCCACTTGTATCATTTGTTAGTACTTCTGCCATGGACAAACATTTCATAACCATCCCATTTAAATACCTGGAGGGCAGGCTAAACCCAGCGTCTATTTCTGGAGAGCTGTTGTAAATATTTTGACAATTACATTGCTTGGTGGAAATAAAAGAAAAACAACTCATAACATGGTTTTAGCCCAAAGGCTGAATGGCTCATTTGGAAATGTGCAGGTGTTCTCAGCCCCCTCCACCTTCCCACAATGCACTCAGGTCCTGCTGCCCAAATCTGCGGCTGACCACAGAAACGTCAGTCCAGCTGACATACTGCACACAGACGCTTTTTCTGTTGAGCAAACAGGGCTCTGTGTGAAAAAGACTCAACTAAACCTCTCGCTAAACTAAATACAATGAGTTCGCTCAAATAGATGCGTCAAAGGAATGTGCTATCCGGATGTTAAGCGACGACTGTTGATGTCATTCACATTCAATGTTTAAAGAAAATGTAATTAACAGGGTTGGAAAACTAGAAATTTGCTTGCCAAGCTGTGTGTAATTTAGAGATAATTTTTTTGTATTTATTTAAAGTAAATAATAAATAAAATTTTGTGACATAAATAAAATAAGTGCTGCATTGATTATATAGAGCACCAGCTGCATTTTTTATATTATCATTATTATTATGAAATTATAGATTATTATTATGATATTTGCATTTATACAACAGTTCTTTCTGGTTTTCGAATCTGTTTGGCTGTTAGCCATGCGATATTACCGTAATAAAAGCACTCATACAGCCACCTCACCCTTCTGTATTACTCCACCCACATAGAGTGACAGTAGATGAATAAACTCACGACAATTTGACAAATATTGCAGCTGTTGGACAACATAATGTTCTTTTGAAGCTTTTCAGGCGAGAATGTAGTTGTTTAGATTGCAACTATGCAGTTTATTTATAAGGATAGAGCCTATTTTAAATGTTTAACATTTCTGAGATACAGTGCGTCGGCATCCATCAGCCTATACTTAGCAGTGCAAAGACGGTTGATTGCAAGAGAGATTGGAACAGAGACCGCATACAGTAATAAGCCCTTAGAGGTTAAAAACTAATTTCTAACTACACTGTAAAAAACAAACAAACATGATTTTACGATTTATTTCTGGCAGCTAGGATGCCAGAAAAAAAAAACGTAATAATAACGACCGTTAAAGAAATATACAGTAAAATAACGGAAATTAAATCACAGACATTTCCCTAAATTTTAATTTCAGTAAATTTTTGTAATTATTATACATCTACAGTAATAATTATTATACAAAATTATTACTATATATATCACATCACTTTAGTTCTAATGAATGAAAAGTATATGTTAATGCCCAAGAGCATAAAGTGACTGTAAAACACCCTAATTTATTTTAGCATTGACAGTAAAACTCACTGATAAATCACTTGGATTAATCTTAGCCTGTGCTGTGTTTCTAGATAACGATGTATGTTGCCTCTTAAGAGTGTTCTGTATGTGCAAGGTTGTGAACATTCACTGCAACTCTACATGCTTTTTTGAGAAATGCACATTGAGAAATCGCACTTTCTACATGCTACTTACAGTAGGTGTTGCTGTCCATCAGGGTGCAAATTATACATTGACTATCAGGGGGTGTGGAAACTTTTTCGGTAGTAGTTTGATAATAAATTTTATAGTGAATGAAATTTATGATTGTATTTAAATTTCAAATTTGTTTTTAAATTTAAATCTCATTTGTTAATAAAATCTATACATCTATACATTTTTTGTGCTTTAAGGGATATGTATTGACTGTTTTAGAGGTTACTATCAGTCAAACTATACAAATTATGTGTCTAAAGACCTATTTTACAAGAAATCTGTTTTGTAAATGCTTAAGATGTCTTACAGTGCTCTAGAACTGCCAGTTTCAGACTGTTGAATAATATTTTTCATAGCATTGATTTACACGATTATGCATTTACAATGGTATGAACTGTTATGGGCGGGTCAAATGTATATTTATTTTATACATTTTTAATTATTTATATTTAAGATTTAGATAAGAGATCTGAGAAAGCTATTTCTTATTGTTAAAGGGCTGGTCCCACATACATCTTGTTTTGATGTTCTTTAGGGGGATCAAGTGTTATTAGGAGGGTCAATCCCCACCAAACCCCCCTGTAATTCACACCCTGCTGTCATTAGAGTAATTTTTATATTAGCTTAATTTAGCCTGCTTTCCTGAAAGACTATGACTAAGTTCAGTCAGGATATTTTAAAGCCCCCAGCATTAATCCCTTATTTTTCTTTTCTACAATACCATTCAGGTGAGCTACCTTACAAGTTGACTATATTAGAATAGAGAGAAGGATATGTGATGAAAATGAAAATGATAAATTGTTTTACAAGCCATGCACAATAGTAAAAAAAGGGTTTGATTAAACTAGCATTGTGCAAGAAACCACAAGAAAGTGAATCTTAATTAACTGATAACCTGCCACATACAGTAATCACGATTCGCATGAAACTGAATTAAACATGTTGATGTTTTACTTACTGTAGTGTTCATTTCAACTGCAGAAATATAGATGATTTTTTTGGTGTAAAGGCATGATAAAGCATGGGCACACATTTCAGCAATTCTGTTCTTGTGTCCCTGGTGTTTGAGACCTTGATGGAAGCACAACAAATATCTGGTGTTTAGACTTCAGTTTGTGTCCAAGATCCTTGAGTGTTTGGCCTTGAGTGGTTTGGAGTGCAAATATATATGCATTTATGTTGTACATATACTGAAGACCAACAGAGAGTGAACATTATTTATTTGTAGCCCTGAAACCTGCCGCTTTGAGCACAGAGCACATACATTACAATGCATGCCTTTGTAGGTGTCAAATAGATGAATGCTTTTAGTTTACAGGAATGAAATAAACTGGTATTAGTTAATGTCTCTCATTTCCTCTTTCGGGTTGTTGGACAGGAGATTGTCTCTGTGGTTAAAGCCAAATGGCTTTTTGTACGGGCTCTCTAGTCTGGATTTGACCAGTGAGAAGTTTCCCATTAAAACTTCTACCAATAAACCACATGCTTCAACATTGCCAATCCAAATATATTTTTGATGTATTTGTAGTGTTTGCATCCATGTAAAATGAAGCAGAAAGACACCTGTTGTGTGGTCCATTTATGATGAATAAATGTACCACGGATGATTTGCTACAAAATTCATGAAACCATAAAATACAATCATTTTCTAATGAATAAAACTTGAAAAAATGTAAGACCTATTGCAAACCATATTGCTGCACAGCTGCCATCTGAGACTAATTTCATCAGTTGCATGGAGGGGTATAATATTATTTTTGTGTTGTACAGAGAGAACAGTTGGGTTAAAAGGGATTTACTGTAATGATTGACATGTATTAACTACCTTTTTGTAAAAAATATAAATAAATTTGTAGGCTTGATTTTGATTCTGCATCTTTTGCATTCTGTGACACATAGAATAAAGTTTTCAGGATAACGCCTCCCCCCACCTCCCTCCAGAAAGACATATCTATATATTAAAAATATATCATTTTAATTAAACTATTCTGGCAATCAAATTTCACAGTCTAACCAACATAGCAACATAGGCGCATTCTGAAAATGTAGCCTTATATACATTTCTGGAGATCACGAATTATGTAGCCGTATGGCTGCATTTCGTCTTGAGAACCAATGCTAGCTGGCCCCTTACCGTATGGATGACTTTTCCCGCTTTTACCAGTTTGTCTAGTTAGCTTTCCATGTACGTTGACCTCAGAAGCTGAAATGAGTTGACCAAGACGGGGTTTGAGTCTGTTGAAGAACCGTTCCAGAAAGCAGGTAAAACAAAAACGGAAGCCAAAAAATTAAATAGACAATTAAAAAAAAAAAAAAAACAGGTAAAATCTGAAATCATGGTAAAAATCAGGTGAGGGCTTCTCTTTTTCGTCATTGCTTTTTAAAAATGTCAGTATGGTTTAGGGAAGTGGGTTGGCGGGTCAATCTGTGCTTTCGAAAAACTGGGTTTAGGGAAGAGGTCAGTTGACAGCAGCCTCTGGTGGATTTGCGTGAGAACAGCAGCGCAAATGGCACTGGCGAGAGCTCGAAAAGCGTACAGAGCAGCTTCTGGTGGATTCGCAATTACAAAAACTTCAAAAAAGTACCTCCTGATGGCGCCAATGGTGTAGTGGTTAGTGCGTGGACACATACACTCTGGTGCTCGCGGCAACCTGAGTTCGATTCCGCCTTGTGGTCCTATGTCGATCCTTCCCCTGTCTCTGCTTCCCATGCTTTCCTGTCAATTCTCTCTACTGTCTTATACAATAAAGGTAAAAATCCTAAAATCCCAAAAAAAGTATATAGTAATACGTTTTCAGAATGAGAATGGGTTGCTTATTTGTCCATATGCTACTGGTGAATTGTGGAAAACATGTAAATAATCTATAATCCATACTATAATCAAGCTATATCACTGTGATCAGATGCTTTCTTAACTACCGTCTTATCTTCTTACTTACATGTAGCTGCAAAATTACTTTCAGGCCACAGAATGTAAATCTCCAGATGTATGCATGTTACTGTATTTATTTAGAATTACTGCATATGACAGATATTGAACATTTAAATCTGCAATGTTGGGATTATAGGAGAGCTTCAGGGGTTTGGAGTAGATCTGCTTTCGGTTTTCAAGCTGGGGAGTTTAAACATCATGAATACATTATAGGCTTAAGACATATACATGTGCGATGCATGTGTTATCAGCTCTACAGGAGAAAACAGGCATAAGACTAGACTCGTTTGTGGCTACATGGGTTCGTGATCTATAAGTGTGTCTTGCCTTATGTAATTTTAAAAAAGGGATGAGTTGTAAATTCCCAGTCTAATACAACTATATTGATGCATATCTTCATATATATTGTAATGTTATATAGTGTAAAATAAATATGCATAATTCATGTTTTTATTTATTATCCCCATTTATTTATACTTTTGAATTGCATTTTGGGATCTTGATCCAACAAATTTTAACCTTGAAATTGTTTTTTGTTTTTGTTTTTTTAAACATTTTTAATCATTTAAAGTGATACATTTTCTGGGTTTATGTTGTATATTTTATGTTGTATATTTGTAATAAACTGGCAGTACATTTTCTGTTATTTTTACTTGTTTTTCTCCATATTATTTATTTAACATTATATTATTTCAAACTGAAATGTCAATAAGTTTCACTTAAACTGTTAAGTTGAATTTTCAACATTAAAAGTCTACAGAGCAAAGGTCAAGGTCCTATAATGCAATTCTCATCTGTAAATAAATGCTAATCACTTACATTATGTACATCATGTATAGGTATGGAGAAAAAGCAAATGATGTTCTGTTCTTTGGATTTATCTGGATCTGAGATAATAATAAATAATAATAATACATTTTATTTAAAGCGCCTTTCAAGAAACCCAAGGTCCCTGTACAATACATATCTACACAATTCTATCATTTAAAAACAATTAATCGACAGTATAACAGTAAAGATGATAAATACAAAGACAAAATACAAAATGTACTAGTGCAGTTATAAAGTGTATGTCATTTTGAATAGATGAGTTTTAAGTGAGTCAGTCAATTCTCCCCATGTTGGCATGGGTTTCCTCTGGGTACTCCTGTTTCCGAAATCCAAAGACATGTGGTATAGGTGAATTGGATAAACTAAATTGTTCATAGTGTATATGTTCAGATGAAAGTGTATGGGTGTTTCCCAGTGTTGGGTTGCAGCTGGAAGGGCATCCGCTGTGTAAAACATATGCTGGATATGTTGATGGTTCATTCTGCTGTAGCGATCCTTAATTAATAACGGTACTAAGCTGAAAAGAAAATGAATGAATGAGTTTTAAGTCTGGATTTGAACAGAGAGAGAGGGTCAATGTCACGGATGTCAAGAAGAGCAGAATTCCAGAGTCTGGGAGACTGAAAGCTCTGCTCCTCATTGTTCTGAGACGTGCAGATGGGACAGAGAGGTGGATGAAGGAGGAGGATCTAAAGGAAGTTCATCAGATTTCATCATTCAACTGCTGTTGTTAAACTGCCAAACTGACCACTTGTTTTTTTTTTTTTGACCCACCTGTACTCTACATATTTGTCTCTTAGGTCTTGTTTTGTATTTCCAGTTTGTTATTTTTGATTCCCTGTATGTTATGTATGAAACCTAATGTTGTCTCTTCCTGTTTACTGTTTCTTTCAATGTCTGCTTGTACTATTTCTATAGTTACATTCTTTGTAAAGTGCCCTTGAGCTCACGAAAGGCGCTGTAAAAATAATAATAATAATAATAATAATAATAATAATAATAATAATAATAA
>CAIGQQ010038941.1:3388588-3401210 GCA_903798035.1 Danio albolineatus | reverse complement strand
TGTTTTGTTTTGTTTTGTTTTGTTTTGTTTTGTTTTGTTTTGTTTTGTTTTGTTTTGTTTTGTTTTGTTTTGTTTTGTTTTGTTTTGTTTTGTTTTGTTTTGTGGCCAGGTTGTTTCTCAAAAAACCTTGCTGTGTCACCAGTTAATTTATATATGATTTTCTTTTCTTTTATTTCTGTTTACATATTCCATAAATTCACTTGTTTTGCCATACAAAAAAGCTTTTTTAATTAAAAACAGAAAGTGTAACTCAAGCCCTAAACTAAGTTTTTATTGTTTTTGTTAAAGCCTGTTTTTTTTTTTCATCTGCATTTAACGGTTCAGTGTTGAACATCCACTGCCCACGTATTCTAGTTAGTCATCCATTCTTCCTCAAATTCCTCCAATACATCTTTTAACAAACAAAAAAATGTGGTTCATTTAGTCTGCATCTGGACCCATGCTTTAATGTGTGTGTGTCTGTGTTTTTATAACAGATTTATCCTAATTTGATCATCAGTTTTTGCAATTGACATTTCACAATAGACTCCACGCTTTAAAAAAGAGATGAAAACATCACAACCATCTGTTTACAAGTTTGATGGCCCTTAATCACGAATTGCTCATCGAGGATGAGAGAGGAGAACGCTTTTATGCTTAACAAAAAATAAATTTGTAAAATCAGCTTTCATTTTGATTGTACATTTTTATTCTCTTAGTTTTATATCTTTTTTTCCTAATTAAGCTGTTTTATTTGTTTAAATTTAGACTTCTTTTCTCATATGTTAGTAATATTTGTATCAATTTCATTGGCGTAAATAGTTTTTGATTCAAAATGTATATTTTAATTTAATCATATAAAATGCAAATCGTCACAATAATCTATTTTCAAAACCAACTTTTTCCTATGCCTCATGATGCTTTGTGTGAATTAGAGTGACTTTAGTTAAACTCTAAACTGTTTGTTTGTTTATTTGTTTGTTTAAAATGGGTCAATTATTCTCAAAAACTCAAAACAAGTGTTATAATGAACAATATAAATGTGTTCAATCTAATAAAATGAAGTCTATTTTTAAGCCCAACATTTTTTTTTACTCCCATGAAGCTCTGTGTGAATTGCGAGAGGGAATTTTATTAAACTGTAAACAATCAATTAAAAAAAAAAACTGGGTCCATTATTCTCAAGAACTCAAACCAAATGTTATAACGAACAATATCTACATAACCTCAACGTATGCCAAACGTATCTATTACTCAGTTTCCTTTCTGTTGCACAACCATATCAGTTGATTTGCTTGGACGACCCATAATTTGTAACACCATAGTCAGATGCATAAAAAGGTAAACTGCTCATCAAGAACAAGATAGGAGAAAACTTTTGTGAGAAGAAAGAATATTCAAATTTGGCCATAACACGGTAATAGCATGACAAATGATGTTCCGTTTTCTTCAGGCGACTTTGCTTGAGGAAATTTGCGAAGACGCCCAGGGGATCAGCCAGTCATCCATCACAGGCCAGCGTTGAGTCCAGCGCCGTGGCCCTGAGGACCAGCAGCTTAATAGCAACAGCGAACACAAGCAGCCCAGGGGACGACACCAAGCAGACGCCTGCTACCAAAACAGAGCAGTGGAGGGGATCAAGGTTTGTTTTGTCCCCTGCGCTTTTTGGGGCTATTATTTATTCTGCCTGGGCGGGTGAAATATCAGCGTCCTTGGCCGCTGGATCTCCTTCTGCCTCGCGCAATTGACAGATCTCATTATGAGATAAAAATGACAAAGATAGCTCATGATGCTTCAGAGAAATGTAAAACCATTAGCAGGTCATTGTGGTAGTTATAATGTGTCCTTTTAAGCAGCTTAGTGAACTGGTGGTGAAGTGTGATATCAGGATTAACCTATGAGGGAGTTTTGCTGCGTGGCGTTGATGAAATTGCGACGTGCGCTTTCGGGGCTCCGTGGAGAAATGGCAGAGCCAACGGAAAGAGATGAGGCGAGACAGTCGACTGTAGAGGGAGAAGTCTGCTTTCAGATTGATGCATTTCTGTTGGTACCTGTATTTTGCATCAGTGTCATGAAGAAAATCAAATGCAATGATGTAACTTAAACTAGCATTATAGCATTGTGATGTAAAGTTTCAGTGTTATAATTATATCCCACAGCTGAAAGTGTTGTATGTAATCAAATTTATTTTCTTTAACAGTATTTGTCAAAGACACTTTTATTTTGCATGGGTGCATTAATTCAAAGTATATTTAAATAAATAAATAAATAAATAAATAAATAAATAAATAAATAAATAAATAAATAAAAATATTTTCAATGCATTAATTTTTATTTACATTTTTAAATTGTCCTAAATTATATTGTTTAAGTTTTAATGAATAAATTATTGTAAATAATATTAATTAAATTGTATTAATTAAATGTTAAATAAATTGTCTTCTTTCAAACTTTCTTTACAAACTTCATCCTGAATTTATTATTATAATTATTATTACTATTAATAATACTAATCACTACTACTACTACTACTAACAACAACAACAACAACAACAACAACAACAACAATAATAATAAAAATAATAAAAATAATAATAATAATAATATAAATAATAATAATACCAATACTACTACTACTACTACTACAAATAATAATAATTATTATAATTATAATTATAATTATATAATTACAATAATGTATGCAGATGTGAATTTGTAAAATTGTGAAATGCAGACTTGGTAAACATAAATGGCCATTATGATTGGATAATAGTGATGGTACAGTCCTCTCCCTAATTTTGACGTTGTATGTGCATTTGTGTGAGTGCTTGTATTCCATTATACCTTATGCAGGGCTCAACTTGTGCCGGAACATGCCGGATTCGTATTCGGCACCTCTAAAATCTGGTCCGGCGACTCATTTTACCGATCCCCCTCCACAACCGCCCTCCTCCCCGCTGTTCACTTTCTTCCATGACTCCCCAACCCCCCGCTCTTTACTGTCATCGGCGACAACCCTGCCCACCCCTGTTACCACTTTTGTGAGTGACACCTTTCTATCCTTGGTACCATGCTGCTTCCGTTACCCCGATCTGTTCTGAGACCTCGCAATTCACAAATTATGCACTGACCATATGCATCAGCTGTGTTTATCCACATCCAGGCTCTGCATGATATTATTATGCAGTAATATAAACTTTATGGTTTGACTTCATTACGCATGAATACATGGGCAGAGCTACAGAGTCAGGCATGGATATTCCTCTATGGAGGTGGTGTTTAACCCACTTACGTATGATATAGATAGGTGCAGGATCTGCTATTTTCCTGACCTGGCGTTAATTCATTCATTCATTTTCTTGTCGGCTTAGTCCACAGCGGAATGAACCGTCAACTTATCCAGCATATTTTTTACGCAGCGGATGCCCTTCCAGCCGCAACCCATCACTGGGAAACATCCATACACACACATTCCCACTCATATACTACGGACAATTTAGCCTACCCAATTCACCTATACCACATGTCTTTGGACTTGGGGGAAACCCATGCAACCACGGGGAAAACATGCAAACTCCACACAGAAATGCCAACTGACCCAGCTGGGGCTCGAACCAGCGACCTTCTTGCTGTGAGGTGAATGTGCTACTCACTACATCACCGTGGCGCCCCTGGCGTTAATAAAAGCTTATATTTCAGTAACATGGATGATTTTAGGTCTGAATATTACATCGCATTCCTTCAGTATGACGATCTCTTATTTATCTAAATCCTAAATGAATGTTGATTTCTCATTTCATGACCTCTTTAATATTAATCACATATTTGCATAGTCCAATAAGTGAATGTTTCTCTTCCTTATTTGTCCCACATTGTCCTGCAAAATCACATCTGTTGTACCGCAACGCATAGTTGGTCACCCTAACGAATACACAAATAGCAGATCCACCGGAATAAATGAGGTGAGACAGTTGATTGTGGAGGAAGAACTCTTATTTTCCTCTGCTTTATGTTTCAGATTTGTCCATGTGTGGGTATCATGAGGTGTTTGAAAAAAATAAATATTGCATAAACTGAGAAAACAAAGATTTTGCACTATTTTGCATCAATGTCATAAAGCAAATCAAACATAATGATGTAGTTTACACTAGCATGACAACATTCTGAAGTTTCATAATCACTTCCCACCAGTGAAAGTGTCGCCTATAATTTACCTAAACAGGAGGTGAGTAAACAATCTCAAATCTGTTTTTTTTTCCCACCCAACGTCTGCTCTCGAAGAGTACGAGATAAAGGATTCCTCGGCACAGTATAGTCAGTAATGTGGATTAATTATTGCTCAGTGTTTTTTGGGGGGAGAGTCTGTTTTGCAGCAGCGAGCTTTTACTGAGCCCTATCAATCATTCTATTAACTCTGGCTATGCCTTTGACATCACATTAGTGAATGTAACTCATTATCTGGAGGGAAATTAGAGTAGTGCGGATCCAGCCATGCGTTATGTCTCTCTGCCCCCGAAACACACCACTCCGAGTTGTTTGATTGCCATGCCTGCTAGAACTGAAGTTGATTAAGTAATGACAGATACAGTATCTGCGCTTGCACTCCAAACTAATTCATCATTAGTGGCAGCATCGCAGGTCGCTAATCTTACGCAGCTGAAACGAAGCTCCCGGAAAGCTGTGACTTTTTCACACTTTTGCACAAGTAGCATCCAAAATATCAAACTTCACAGATACACGAGCCAAATCGCACAATAGCGAAATTAGCGAACGCCCAAGCATACTGTCGAGTTGTGAAGAAAATTGTGAACTTGCTCTGAGGAGCGATCCGCGGTGGAGGCTCGGCTAAATCTGCCGCTCAAGCTGCTACAGATTCTGACAATCGAGCCAGAGGATGTGACACATATAGATGGACTTCTGTGTTTATTTTTTATTGTGCTTAAGACACTGCAGGCAAACACACAGTTCTTTTTATGCATCTGTCAAGACATTTGTACCTTTTTGGCTTTTTATAATGTGAATGTTTGAGTGTTTCTGTTCTCGCACTTTATTGATATGTAGATTTAAATTACATTGCAATTTTTAAAGGCAGTTTTTTTCTACTGCTCTGAGCCATACATTTTCACAGCAGTATTTTCATAAACTAAGGCAGTTTTGATTATAGCAGCTTTGTTTATATTTTTGAAGATTTTTTTTTAGAAAGAAATATATTTAAATATATTTTACCTGATAGTAAACATAAAGTTTATTGGTCACACTTTATTTTGATGGTCTGTTTGTTGAATTTAAGTTACATTGCATCTACATGCCAACTAATTCTCATTAGATTATAACTAGACTGTGACATGTACTTGCAAAGTTTCTTATAGTCAGTAAAATGTCTGTTGAATATCTGTATCAACAGACAGTAAGTATACAGTCTACTAATACTCAAATGGACCATCAAAATAAAGTGTTGGAATATTATTCTACATTTTTACAGTATTTTGTTAATTATGGAGTGATAAAAAGAGGTTACCAAAATCCTCTGTAAAATAAATAAATTAATAAAAAATTTCTATTAAATGTGAATGCATAAAAGAATAGAACCTGAATTTGTTCAGATTGTTGTGCTAGAAATCTATTCAATTTACTTCATATTTAATTAAATATTGTCACATTTGCATATTTAAAGATAATATTATATTTCATATATATATTTCATGCTGTTGATGCCAAATTCTGATCTTTCCATCCGAATGTCATGGCAGAAATCAAGACTCATCAGACCTGGCAAGTTTTTTCCACTCTTCTATTATGCAATTTGAGTTACCATCGCCTTTCTATCAGTTCGAACCAGTTTGTTCGTTCTCCTCTGACCTCTGGCATTAACAAGGTATTCGCACCCACAGAACTGCCATTCACTGGATATTTTCTCTTTTATAGACCATTCTCTGTAAACCTTTGTGATGGTTGTGCGTGAAAATCCCAGTAGATCAGCAGTTTCTGAAATACTCAGACCAGCCCGTCTGGCACCAATAACCATGCCATGCTCAAAGTCACTTAAATATCCTTTCTTCACCATTCTGATGAAGAAACTGAACTGCAAAACTGAAACTTTTGAACTGCAGCAGATTGACCATGTCTACAGTACATGCCTAAATGCATCGAGTTGCTGCCATGTGATTGGCTGATTTAAAAATTTGTGTTATCGAGCAGTTAGACAGGTGTACCTTATAAAGTGGCCGGTGAGTGTATATATGCTGAATTAAGGAGTGATAAAAAGAAGATCCTAAAATCCTATGTAAAAACATTTTACTCTAAATGCGCAGTGGGTAGCAGGATAGCCCCTCAAATAGCGTCACCACAATGACATGTGGTATAGGTGAATTGGGTGAGCTAAATTGGCCATAGTGTAAAACATATGCTTGATAAATTGGCAGTTCATTCCGCTGTGGAGACACCAGATTAATAAAGGGACTGAGCCGAAGAGAAAGTGAATGAATGAATAAATAAAATAAATAATTAGATTTTAAATTATGCAATTTACCTAATTTTTATTTCAATAATGCCTCGATTGCATACGTATTTAAACATATTAGAAAACTTTAGTAAATGCTATTCTTCGTATTGCAATTATAACTAACCAAATGACAAAATATAGTGAATACTATTAGTTTTTTTTATTATTATTTGTTGCGTCTTGCCTCAAATGCGATTGTTGGTGGCATTAAAAGTTCTTCTGATTGCATTTTTAGACAACCTTGACCTTCCAAGCAGCAATAACAATCAATACAGTAGCCATTAGCATCTGCGTAATTGCGTCAGGAAAAATGAGCTAACAGCCTCCCGGTCTTTTCCGCCATTTGTTTAGGAAGCAGATGGAGCGAACTAAAGAGCTTGTAGGAAAGATGGATTTGATGAATTAAAACCCAAGATGCAAATTTAGATTTCTGTAATTACACAAGCTGATCATTACAATTTTTCAGCGCAAACCTTCTGCCATCTTGTCTTTTGGCAGGGCCCCGTGTCCTTAAGAAACAATCGCAAACACATGTTCTCTAAGAGAAAGGTGACACAAGTTTCTCTTTCTCCTTAAAGATGACCTTTCCTAAAGTCACAGAAAGTGGAAATGAACCAAGATGGCTGTGGTAATTTTACCCGAGGGAGTCAGATCGCTTTGTGCTAATCACTTATGAACATTAGCGTTGACTTTGGACTACAGTTAGTTGTAGACTGCGCACCCTTTGTATTTATAAATTTTTTTTGTTATCAATCATTACATTTGTAGGTAATAGGCTCAGAGGCATGGATGTGTGCTTAAGCCAAGACACTGAAATTGAGTAGTAAAAACAGAAAAATGAATAGTTATCACCATACTTCAGTTGATCGATTATATTAAGTTTAGCAAACATTATTTTGTTACAATTATTCTGAACGGTTGTGTTTAAATATGCAAATAAGTCATGATTTCATTAAATTTGCACAATTTTGCATACATTTGCTGGACATTGGATTAAGTCCAGTAAAAAATATATATTATTTATTTTTCATTTAAAAAATTTTGGGGCCCTTTATGAATCTGGGTTCGCCACAGCAGAATAAACCGCCAACTTATCCAGCATATGTTTTACATAACGGATGCCCTTCCAGCTGCAACCTATCACTGGAAAAAAACTATACACACTCATTCACACACATACACTCTAGACAATTTAGCTTACCCAATTCACCTATACCACGTCTTTGAACTTGTGGGGGAAACCGGAACACCCAGAAGAAACCCACGCAAACACAAATGCCAGCCAAGGTTTGAACCAGCGACCTTCTTGCTATGAGGCAATCGTGCTACTTACTGCACCCCCATGACACCTTTGTTTGTTTGTTTGTTTGTTTGTTTTTGGGTCAAAGCTTTTTACAGATGAGATTTAAATATCTCTTTTATCACTTCATAATTTAGAAAATACTGCAAATACCCCAAAAATAGAAATAAAATTTTATTTTTATAGGATGAATCTTTTTATAATGAGCCGAAATATGTATGAACTTCTTCCTCTGTACAATCTTCAAAATAAAACTATAAATAAAACATTTAAAATTGTAGTTAAAATCTGCAGACACACATTGATAAATTGCAATAAAAGAAACACTTAAAAGTGTATTTCAGATATTTGCTTTGCTATAGACAAAACACTCTATAAAAAGCCCCAAATCTCAAAACTGAGTTATAGACATGAATAAAACTCATTTTTGAGATAAATGACCTTTAAAAATGACATATTGTAATTAAAAACTACAGACATGTTTACAAAGTGCAATAAAAGAAACACAAGTCTATTTCAGATTGGGTTTTTCTATTAGATTGAAAAAAAACACTCATTGAAAGCTAAAAAGCTCAAAATCTCAAAATTGATGTAGAGAAATGAATAAAACCCATTTTAAGAAAATGACCTTCATAAATGTGTGATGTAATTAAATTCTTAATTTAAAATGTATAAAGTGTAATAAAATAAACACTTAAAAGTCAATTTCAGATATTTTCTGTCCCTTAGACTTAAAATGAAAACACTTAATAAAAAGCCCCAAATCTCAAAATTGAGATATAGACATGAATAAAACTCATTTTTGAGAAAAATGACCTTTAAAAAATTACATATTATAATTAAAAACCACAGACATGTTTACAAAGTGCAATAGAAGAAACACTTAAAAGTGTATTTCAGATGTGTTTTGTTTATAAGCTATAACACTTAATGAAAAGCCAAAAAACTCAAAATTGAGATTTTAAGAAAATGACCTTTACTGTATAAATATGTGATGTAAATAAATTCTACAGACTGGGAAAGAAACACTTAAAGGTCTATTTCAGATGTTTTCTTTCCATTAGACTGAACATTAAAAAAAAAACACTTTAAAGCTAAAAAGCCCCAAATCTCAAAAACAGAGTTGAATAATAAAATAATAACACGTTTGCCTGCAGTGTATTGCCTTAAATGAGATAAATAAATGAGAAATATATTGTTGATCCTGAGATTGCGAAGGTCATTATAATGAGCTCTTAATTGCGCAGAGAATCTTCACTTTGCATTATCAGTATGTGCAAGAGAAACTGATTTGATTATGTTAATAAAGCCTTCTCTCATATGTGGTAATGGAGGTGCAGTTCAGAATCATTAGTGGCTAAAAAATCCCTGTTTAGATTTCGCTCTAATGCAGTCTAAGGAAAGTGCACATTTTTAATGGTATTGATCAAGGTCTAGTGAGCTCTGGGGTCTGCTCTAATTACGACCTCTTCTTCACAGTTTCTCGTCGTAATGATGCCCACAAAGCAATTATTGCTCGTCCCATTTATCTGACTCATCGCAGGAATGATACCTAGACAATGGAAAAATGAAGTATTGGGGCTTGAATGTGCTTTAGTGAAAACACGTCTCCATTAGATCCCGCATAATGTTTCCAGCTCTGTTGTTCAGATCCGTCATTTTCCGGGTTCAATAGAAGTTAAGAGCAAATGACAGCTTTTGTTTCATGACGATGATTACTAAAAATGGCATCAATAGGGTTATTCATTAAAGACATACTTTCAGTCTGCATGAATGCTTGAAATTAATTGCAAGTGACAATAAAGGAAACATTATTGTATAAAATAATAATACATTTATGCATTATTTAAACTAGTTTTTATTAGTTTTTTTTAAACATTCTCTTGAAGTAATTCTTTAAAAAATATATAGCAACACATCTGTTATAAACTTAAATAATGACTTCTGAAAATGTATAACAATAGAAAACAGTTATTTTTTTATTGCAATAATATTTCACAATATTTTAGTTTTTAACTATATTAAGATGTTTAAAAAATATTCGCTGACCCCAAAAATTTAAATGGTAGTAAATTGTAGGTAAATAAATATCATAATAATGTTAGTTATGAATGATACAGCTATGAAGAAAGAACATGACACATGGAACTTCTTAGTTTATCTGGATCAGCTATAGTTACAGTGGGGGAAAATGTATTGAACACGTCATCATTTTTCACAGAAAACATATTTCTAAAGGTGCTGTTGACTTGAAATGTTCACCTGATGTTGGTAACAACCAACGACATGCACAACTAACTAGTTTACAAATTAGGTTATGTATAATAAAACTAAATGACGCAGGGAAAGTATGAGAAGACATGAAGAAGAGGCGTAGAAAGGCAGTGAAAGCCCAGACAGCAGTTGAAATTGCTCAGTAGTTAGAAAACAACCTTTTGTCCTTCATCATTATTAATCAATATTAGCTGCTTCAGTCAAACATTATCAGGATGATGAAGATTAAACCAGAGTGGACATTTCAGCAAGACAATTATCCAAAACACAGCCAGGAAACTCTCAAATGCTTTCAGAGAAAGAAAATCAAGCTGTAGAATGGCCCAGCCAAACACCGGACTCGAATCCAAAAGAGAGTACAAAACAAAGATCAGATTTGACAGACTAGACCCACAGAACCATCAAGATTTGTACACTGTTAAAATCTGTAAAAAAAAAAAAAAAGAAAAAGAAAAAGAAAAAAAAATCACACCTGAGCAATGTACCATTATATATTCTCCAGATGAGATGCGTCTTTAAACTGCCATCATCAAAAAAGTATTAAATACGTTTCAGTAGTTCAGTCCTTTCTCCTTGTGCCATTCATTGATAATACACATAAATTTTCAGATTTTTACTTTTTTATTATTTTTATGTTTTGGTTTTATTAAAACCTGATTCAATGTCGACAGCTGAATAATATTCCTAGGAAAAACATGATGTGTTCAATACGTATTTCCCCCACTATATATATTTGGGAAAACACTATTGACCTACTGATAACATTTAGGCGCCACGGTGGCGTAGTGAGTAGCACGTTCACCTTACAGCAAGAAGGTCGCTGGTTCGAGCCCTGGCTGGGTCAGTTGGCATTTCTGTGTGGAGCTTGCATGTTCTCCCCGTGGTTGCGTGGGTTTCCTCCGGGTGCTCCGGTTTCCCCCACAAGTCCAAAGACATGTGGTATAGGTGAATTGGGTAGGCTAAATTATAGTGTATGAGTCCGTAGTGTATGAGTGTGTATGGATGTTTCCCGGAGATGGGTTGCAGCTTGAAGGGCATCCGCTGTGTTAAACAAATGCTGGATAAGTTGCCGGTTCATTCTGCTGGGACTAAGCCGAAAAGAAAATGAATGAATGAATGAATGATAACATTTACTCAAAATATAAAACTAAATCCTGCCATTTAGAGCATTGAGCATTAAAAAAAAGTTCCATGTTTATAGACATTATAGACATGTTCTATTTTTGAGTTAAATAAATCAAGTTCCTTCAGAATAACCATCATTTTCCATTACAATAACTGAAAGTAAATAAAAGAAAATTTAAAAAAGCTCTTAATCAGTATTTTATTTGCAAGTTTGGAAAAAAATGTGATCAAATATTTATTGAATAAAACTAATAAACCATTTTACTCAAATCCATACAGATAAATCCTGTAAATCTGCTACATTCCAGTGGCCTCTTAATTTGTTTCCATAGCTGTACGTTTATATATAGCTTAACATGTAATGAATGTTCAGTCTTTGACTCGTTGCCATCTCTTCCTTCTCCTCTCTCATCACCAGGAGAGTCTGTGTTGTGAGCACACAAAATTGAGTGCTTAAGGATTTATTCCATCCTACAAATCTGCAACAGCTGGAGTGGCACACAATGCATGTAAACTTTGTGTATATAATTTGGTGACAAATCAAGCTTAATCATGCCGCCGCTTGGCTGGAAAGAGGCAAGAAGAGGAGGGAAGCATCTGGACTCTGAACAGGGAAACTCTGTTCAGGCTCTGCTCGCGAATATTAGCAGACTGAAAACGCTGCTAAATATGTAAGGAGAATGACTGTGTGTTTGCCGAGCCTATATTTCACGTATATACGTACAGATAAATGGCCGATGTAGCCTTTGCAGCCTGAGCCACAGATGTTTGCATTTTAATGGATGATTCTTGACGACAAATTGGATTTGAGATTCATTGCGTGGTCGGAAAATATGCTGACAGTTTAAAACACTTGAATAAAACTGGAGAATTTCAAATGCAGGCAAAGATATAGCTGTTGACATTATTTGATCACTGCCATTTTTTAATATTCTGTATGTGAGATTCACTGTAAAATATATATGGAAATTAACAGCTTTCCGTATTTTGTGATTCATGTTTTATTTTTGTTTATTTAATCCCTGAATTGCATTATTGGACCTTGATTTTTACTCCAACAACTTATGATGATGAACAGTTTTAAAAAAGTAACTTTTATTGAAAGAAAGAAAGAAAGAAAGAAAGAGATACATTTTGTCCTATTTTTTACATTTTTAAAAGGATAATTCACCCAATAATTGAAAATTCTGTTATTTATTCACCCTTCAATTGTTCAAACTTGTTGGCAAATGTTGTCTGCAAAATGTTGTTGGAAATTGCAACGTGAGTTCCTTTTTAGTTTAATTAATTTGCTTTTAAAAAGTAAATTGCTGAATTAAAATGAAAGTCACAATGAGAGAATGTGTTAATTATTTTGAACGAATCAAAAAGAAAAAAGAAAAAGAAAAAGGGCATTATTCTGCCCTTGTTGGTTGCTGTTGATAACTTGGCAGATAGCTAAC
>CAIGQQ010038941.1:3375347-3388578 GCA_903798035.1 Danio albolineatus | reverse complement strand
GGACGCTAGAATCCAAAACGCCTCCCGTCTCTTAAAGGAGCGGCACAGGCATTATAGTCTCAATGGGCAGTGATTTTACTTAAGACAAATAGTGCAAAAGTAGCCAACATGTTTCTTTAAACTTTCAATAATCTGTGTATACGGCATGTATAGCTCTGGGGTCAGGAAGTTCTCACGTAACGTTATCCTAAAATATTTTTTTATATATATTTTTTAAGGTAAATGTAGATGTAAGTTATACAGTGTGTTAATTGCAGAACTCTTCTAAAAAAGAAAGAAAAAAGTTCTGAATGAGATCAAACCTGGTAATAAAAAGTAACACAAAAGTAACTCAAAGGTATTGTAAGGCACCATAAAAGATTACTAAAGCCCTGCTCACACTGTTAGATTTCAGCCACGATTTTGTCATCTGAGACAAATTTGGGAAATCCTAAAAGATTCCTGAAATCCTAGGCTAGAATCTTGGTTTGACTTGTTCACAGACAGCTGCTTAAAGGTGGAATAGGTGATCTGCCACAATGCTAACCAGTTAGCATAATATCTTTGAAACACAGTCCCTCCCCTGCCATCCAAAGCCACACCTCCTGAATCACAAACGGGTGCACATTGAACACGACAGCAGACAACACTCTTTCAGGTGCTGTGCTAAACGACTTTGCTTAGTGGTTGGAATTATATTTATTACGAAGCCATACTTGCATGCTATTTCTGAGCGAATATTCAGAGTATCATGGTAAACAATATAGGGAGCGCATCACAGGTTGTCATTGTTCAAAAATGAACCAATGTGAATGTAAAACCAACTTGACCTCAGTAAAGCAGTTTAGGCAGAATAGCGCTATTTACTGAGGTTTTGTTGTTAAGCTAACTAAGCTAAATCTACGTTATCAGTGCTGTAAAAGGAGCCTCATGAAACTCTAATAGTCACATCAATCTTTCACCGGAAGATTTCAGTGGCTGAACAACACTTCTGTACATATAACTCATTCGTATCAACACAATCTACATCCACTTTAGGAGACAAAAATTGTTTTAAAACATAGCATAACCTGTCTAAAAGAAACACTTCAGCCATGCTGTCATCCTTCTCCAGCATGCAAAAGTAACTCCAATATTTATTTAGGATTTTAAAAAGTTTTGATTCAGCATGCTCGCTCTCTCTCTCACTCTTTCTCTCTCAATTCAATTCAATTCAATCAATTCAATTCAATTCAATTCAATTCAATTCAATTCAATTCAATTCAATTCAATTGTTGCTTTATTGGCATGACAAATATTACAAATGTATTGCCAAAGCATTTCTAAAGTTTACATAAGACCAAAAAAAACAACAACAACCACATACATGAATAATAAATAATAAAACACAGTAAATAGCAGTAGTAAAAAAAATAAAGATATATATACATATAATAATTAAACAAAAATATAAATAATATATTAATATTCAATATATCGTATTATTATTTAATATTTAATATAATATATCATATTATCTCTCTCTCTCACTCTCGCTCTCATTGCACATGTACACAGAAACGGCAGGTCAGCATGATGTGCGCCTTTGTTCAAATTTGCATTTGCTGACAGACAGTTTGGGCTACTTTTTAGAATTATGGGAAATGTCGGCCCGACAATATTTAATTGGATGAACATTTTTAGTCTTATGCCTTTCCCAGAATATAAAAATACATATGAACATATTTAGATGAATTACTTTAATCATTACTATTGGACTGTGAAGAGACTTTCAACCAGTACAACGAAAAAATGGTTCTGAAGACAATCACCTACTGCACCTTTAATGCCCGTTGCGATCAGATTTTCACTCCGATAGTTCTGGCAGTGTCAGAAGATTCCAGACACTTTCCTGCAGTGTGACAACAGCTGCATCAATTCAATAACCAATAGGAGCGCAGAATCTGATGACGCAATCCGCGGGGAATTGTCACTGTCAAGCGAAATTGCTGTGTGCAAATTGCCGCTACCGTTTGTTTATGTTTGCTGCGAGGAATAATTTCAGAATGCGGGATGGTGAAAGTGTCACAGGTGGATGACATCAAACTCTGGGGGAGTTTTCTTCCATGTTTGGTGCATCTTCATTGTTGTTTAATCTGACATTATGACGGCTGAGATCTTACAGTGTGACTTGAGCCATGTTCGTGCAGTCTGACATGACACAATCGTTCAGGATTTTAAAAACCGCACGGTGTGAGCCATCCTTAAGTAACACAACTAGTTACCTTTTTGGGAAGTAACTCAATATTATAATGCATTACTTTCAAAAGTAACTTTGCCTAACACTGCTTATTTGTTTGAACACAAAAGAAGATATTTAAAAAAATGTTTGTTGTTTGTCCTTCTATGGAAATCAATAGGTGCCAGCAACCAGCATTCTTCAGAATATCTTGTTCTGTGTTCAACAAAAGAATGAAACTAAATGACAGCAGAATTTACATTTTTTTTTTGGTTGAACCATTCCTTTAACATTTATTCAAGTATGGCAAAATTCGTTTTAGTTATACTTTTAGCTGTAATCAAACTGACCTGTAGTCCACCATCTGTTTTCTAGAAAAGCACAACAGAGCTCAGCTCAACACAAGGAAAATGGCTCTGCTCAGAATGAATTATATGTTCCATGCGAGCACTTTTCGAGCAGTTGTGAAAATTCATAAGTGGCCGTGCTGCCGTGGTCCGCTTGTGCAGGTGTTTGTTGAATTGCAGTCTGTGGTCACTGCTGGTGTGAGAGCAGATCCAGGAGAAAACGCTCTGACTCACCAGGCCAGCTGGTCCAGTCCACGCTCACATCTGCACTCGCCGTTCAGGCAGGGGAGAGTCTTGTTTACCGCACAGCCGGCTCAAATATACTTGTGTAAAGGACAGTCACACGGACACTGTGAGAGTCTGCTTGTTTTGGCTGTGCTGGTGAATAACCTAAGATTAATGACAAATGTGTTATTATATATATGTATGATATAATTGTGCCTGATGAAAACATGTGAAGAGTTCAGATGCAAAAAAAACTCTAAATGCTGTCTGGAATTTTTTTTAGAAAAAAATTTGCATTTTTATCAGTTTTTTTTTAAAGGTCTTTAAAGTGAAATAACTCAACATAAACAAAGGAGGCTGAGAAACATGCTCATTTATGATGGAAATGTAAGTTTTTTCTTCTGAACTCTTCATGTTAAACTATTTATTTAACAAAAACATATTTTTAATTTTATTCATTTTATCATTTGTCTGGAGCAGAAAATATAAATAGAATGAGTATTAAAACTGTATCGTTTTATGATTATTTTGGTAACACTTTACAGTAAGGTTGTATTAGTTAATGTATTTACTAACATGAACAAACAATGAGCAATATATTTATTGCAGTATTTATACATCTTTGTTAACATTAGTTAATGGAAATTCACAGTATGTTAACTAATGTTAACAAGCAAGCGTTTGAATTTTTACAATGCTGAACTATGATTAATAAATGCTATAAAAGTATTGTCCATTGTTAGTTCAGGTTAGTAAATACATTAATTAATGAACTCATATTGTATAGTGTGACCATTATTTTTATCTTAGTCGCTGTCTGAAATATGAAATCTGGTTTCAGCTACAGCTTGTTTCTCCCAATTTTAAATTGGTCGTATGTATGACTTATCTTGGAAACACTTTACTGTAAGGTTCCATTAGTTAAGTTGATTTATTTGCTAACATGAACAAAAACTGAACAGTACATGTATTACTAATATTAACTCATGAAATCTCATTGTAGTGTGACCCTTAGTTACACTTTAAGAACAAACAAATGTGAGTTTATATCATGTAGTTCTGAGAAAATATGAAGTAATAAATGTGAAATATAAAACTATGAAGAAAGACTTTGTGGACACTTCTTTGAATAAGTCATCTGTCCAAACTACAATAAAATGTAACCTGTAAAATGATGCAACTATTCTAAATATGGATAAAATCCATAACATCAAACGTTCACTAGTCAGAAAATGTTGATTTAGTCAAAGTTAATTTCGATAGCACTATTAACTAGTGCCATATTACCTGCCTACTGATATTGGTTGTTTATTTTTACTCATAAAGTATCTCCAATCCTGAATACTTAATGTTAATAACTATTAATAAGCAGCGCATTAGGAGTTTAGTGAGGCAAAAGTCATAGTTGGGTTGTTAGTTTAGAAATGTACCTTAAAAATAATTGTGACCTTTATTTGTTTAATAAAAGCACTAAATATTCTCTGCCATATCCAGTGGATTATGTTGTAAAATTATTTTTAAGTGAATGTTGTAAATCTGGTCTTCTAGTACTCATTTGTTGTTAATACAAAGTCCTTATTGAAAACACATTCCTTCACGAAGCAACAATATTTGTTAACATATTTGAATAGAAAATACAACTACCATGGAACATTGCCATGGTAGAACCAAGTGTTGAAGAGCACCCATGGTAAACACTAGGTTAAGTAACTCACAATCTCAATCACATTTCTCCATAGTGTTCAAAAGTGTACTCGTTTGTCATTTCTATGTGTACATGCATGTACTGCATATGCAAGTTTTCATACAATAAAAAGGTGTTACTTTATCTGCTGCTCAGAGAAAATGGCCCACTACTGTCCTCAGAGAGCACTGATTAAGCTCTGAGTAAATGTTCCAAGGAGAGATAAAAGAAAAAGAGGAATAAGCAGTGTTGAAAATGTGCATGTTTGCCCTCTTCTCTTTGTCTGTCTGTTTTCGAGATACATCCTAGTTCCTCCCCAGGAACACATGGCAAGGTATTTACTGAGCCATCTGCTCCAAACTGCCTCGCTAACACTATCTGCCGCTCGGTTGCTAGGGAAATCAATGCCTTTTAAAACGGGTGAGTCAGTAGTATGACTTACCTGTCAAAGTTAAGATCTTTTTCTTCATTGTTCATTGTATTATATGACTTGTATGAGTCCATGGCATTATACTGTACAGCCCCATTAGCATATTGAGATGGACATCAGTGTGTTGTTCAGTTCAAAGTCAGGATTTTGACTAATTATTTTGCATTTCATCATACAAAAACAGAGAGATCATTTGATTATTCAATTACAGCATGCTAATTCCACAGGGATTTTGCCAGGAAGTCATCAGGGCTTGCTAATGGGGCAAACAATGTGAGTTTAATGCAAATCAGAGTGGTTTGGGACAAATGCATCTTTCAAAACACATTGCAACACAGGTCTGCAGACTCCCCCTATATCCCACATCCCCCACATCTGATACTGTTCAGTATTGAATTGAGCCAAAAAAATAAATACTTGCCATTTTATGTAACAAGATATTTGTGTTGTGTATTGAGTCAAGCCTTTCGAAGGATTTAAATAAAGACTTGTTTAAATTATGTGGCGGGAAAATGAGTCATAATAAAGAAAATATATTTATTCACATGTTTTTTTTATTTTATTTAAAGGACACATAGTTTACCCCTTTTTACAGATTTAATACAAGTCTTTTGTGTCTCCAGAATGTATCTGTAAAGTTTCAGCTCAAAACACCCATCAGATTACTTATTATAGCTTTCAGAGGTTTGTATTTTATAGCTCTGAGCATTGTTTTTTGTGAACTGTGCCTTTAATGCCAGTCCTCCCCGCCCACCATTCCCACGTGCCTGTCAGTGTGCCTCCGCCCTTGGCTGCCTCAGACAACAGATGAGGGAAAAGATCTCCGTAACGTTTGTGAGAAATACTACAGTAAGAACTTTACCAATGAGTATTTGATGAATTTTTTGTGGAGTTGCAAAGATGAGTAACACACAATGTCATTACAAAGTTCACGCACACACACACACACACATCGGTCACACACACATTTAGTTTTTCACTGTTTTTGTACAGCAAATGTGACAGGATATACATTAATATCCACTGCTATATGGATATCCGTTATGTTAATGTACAAAATAAACCTGATTTAATGTCAACAAACTATGATTGAAGCGTTAATATTTTTTTTTAATAATAATTATAATTTTTTAAAATAAATTTGAATAAAATCAATTTTTAGCGCCTGGCTATAAGTTATGTATCCATGGATGGAAATTCTTTTATGGGCACTTTTGCCGCAAAAGCGTGTGCATGGACCAGCAACAGTGCTTGGCTAAGAATGAGGACCCAAAAAATTATTTTTTTCATGAGGCAAAAGCTGATCTTGTTTATTCATTCATTAATTTATCTTAGCTTAGTCCCCTTATTAATCAGGGGTCACCACAGCGGAATGAACCGCCAACTTATCCAGCATATGTTTTAAGCAGAGGATGCCCTTCCAGGTGCAACCCATCACTGGGAAACATCCATACTCACTCATTCACACACATACACTACGGACAATTTAGCTTACCCAATTCACATATAGCTCGTCTTTGGACTTGTGGGGGAAACCAGAGCACCCGGAGGAAACCCACGCCAACATGGAAAGAACATGCAAACTCCACACAGAAATGCCAGCTGACCCAGCCGAGGCTTAAACCAACAACCTTCTTGCTGCGCCACTGTGACGCCCGCTGGTCTTGTTGACCCATAGTTAATTCAACTCTTTCACACAAGTTTTAAATACTTCAGTTTACCACTCTTCGTCGGTTATTTAGAACACATTAATTTGTTTCCATGACGATGTGTCTGGTTTATGACATGACACGCCATGCACTGCAGTGGAGATTGACTAACATGTCAATTGATCAACTTCTCCAGGGATGAAAGTAGACTGCTGTGATTTGTATAAGCCAAAGAATTTTGATTACAAAGTTGTTCCCATGTTTTGTTTACAGTGATGTGACAGGATTTGGTCAGTCGCTAAGTGGAAGCTTCCACGCTTGCACACTGTTGACATTGTTGATTGTTTATTATTATTTCTATTATTATTATTGTTTTTTTATTATTTATTTATTTATTTATTTATTTATTTATTTATTTTGTGGAGAAATTTGGAAAGCTTTAGCTTGGTTTTAAAGGTGTTTAAAAATGAAATAATTTTCTGAAGAAAAGATGGATGCAGTACTACTCTTTAGGTACTTAATATTAGAATGAGATTGGGTAAAGTGAGCCCGTTTAAGGATTTTAGCATCAAGTAGAATGATTAACACCCATTCATTCTCACTATACAGTATAAACAAGTTAAAAGACAAAGTTCTCCCATGTACTGGCCTAAATCAAAAACTCAGGTATCAACATGACCTCTGAATATCCTAGAAGTAAATATGACCTCAGTGGCCATTTATGTCCAAGTTCTAAGAAACACAAATTGAAGATAATGCCAGTAATAGGTGATATAAAAACACTATTACCA
This sequence comes from Danio albolineatus, assembly GCA_903798035.1. Classification (NCBI taxonomy): domain Eukaryota; kingdom Metazoa; phylum Chordata; class Actinopteri; order Cypriniformes; family Danionidae; genus Danio; species Danio albolineatus. Next base: position 3,381,255 of record CAIGQQ010038941.1, on the reverse strand, counting down.
CGTTAGCAAGCTGTAACATTACTGTACTGTACTGTACTGTACTGTACTATACTGTACTGTACCTTATGTGAAAGCAGACTACAATAATAGTATCTTACACATAAATCAAACTGTCATTTTAAATGCATCAACATAGGTGGAAAAAATACCCCGTCAAAACACTGTCATCTTGAATGTTTATAGTCCAGTGTACCCAATTAAGGAAGGACTGGTTGGTATTTTTATGAGATTATAGTTCAGTGATGCTGTCCAGAACGGTGATGAGTTCCAGAATGTGGGCCTTTGAGGCAGGTCATGACCCCAGGACAGGAGCTTTGTCATTTTCAGCTGAGCCTGTCCCTGCACAGGTGACACAAATAAGAGGTCAGGATGAGGGCACTGAGCCTGGTCATAAATCACCTGGAGGAACACGGGACATGGTGTCCTTTGCTCCTGGCCTGTCCTCCCTGGGCCTTGTCCCAGATACAAAGAGAGAGGATATGAAATATCAACTCATACCAACTTCCCCAAAGCCACATTTAAGTGCCATTACATTGTCCAAGGAAAGGTCACTGCAAAGTTTCAAAGACAAAGTTGCATCACTTTGGTATGATTTCTCCATTGGAAGCTGACTTCGACTATAGCTAAGGATGTAGTAATACACATTGAGTTCAGAGGTTATGACGCTTTGGGCGTAGCTTTGACAATGTCTTTTTTTACCATAGTTCTAGTCATAGTCCTGGGTCCCCATAAACCAACAGCTTTTATCTGTCACAAGCAGGTACACGATGTCTCCAACAAGGTGACTAATATTTTGAGCTTATTTGTCTTGGTAACCCTTTATTATTGAGACTGGTTCTTACTTTTAACTTGTTGCTTACTAGTAATTAGTTTTTATTAAGTAAATATCAGTCTCTTACCTTTGCATGATCAAATTCTAAATCACTTAATGCTGCCTCACGCTGTAAAAAGGGATTAGTTCCTTAACTTAAAGTGAGTAAAGCCATTGTAACTTGGAACTTTTAATCTTTCTTGACTTATTTTTTTATAACTATGCACATACTGTAGTAAATTTACTTAATAATTTTAAGACAACAGGTTTACTTACTTTATTTTTAAGTTGTCAACTTAACACATTTTACAATGCATGCTATATGCATAATGTCTATCTTAACTATCAATAATCAGTATTTTATTTTGTGAAAGGTCTGTCTGTCTGTCATTCTTAAAGGTCACAATTTATTTTGATGGTCAGTTTGTTGAATTTAGGTTACATTGCAACTAATTCTCATTAGATTATAAGTAGACTGTTAGGTTGGGGTTAGGGTTGGGGTTACGAGTAGGGTTAGTGTAAGTTGACGTACTTGCAAAGTTTCCTATAGTCAGTTAAATGTCTGTTGAATGTCACTATCAACAGATATTAAGTAGACAGTCTACTAATACTCAAATGGACCATCGAAATAAAGTGTTACCTTTTTGTCTTTGTCATTTTTTGCCGGTATTTCTGTTTAAAGTCTTTCTGTCATTTGATCTATCTGTCTATCTGTCTGTGTGACATTTTATCAGTCATTTTGAGGGGTTTCTATCACTTTGGTCTGTCTGTCTGTCTTTTTTGTCTATAATAAAACATGTATTTTGTCTGTTGAAAGTTTGTCTGTCTATCATTTTGTCTATATGTCCCTTTCGGTCTGTCTGTCTGTCTTTCTGTCTTATTTGTCTGCCTATCTATGTCTAATTTATGTTTTCGGCAAGCCTTTTAGTCTGTCTGTCTGTCTATCTATCTGTCTGTCTGATGTTATAGTTCATAACACTTTCAGCAGTCACCTTGATGTCAAAATGACATCAAAAGACGCATAAAAAATGCCAATCGATTTGATCTGAAAACTTTGACATCCATTTGACATTCACACATTGATGCCCTTTTGACCACCAAAACAAAGACACAAAGCATATTATAATTTAATTAAAGTTTTATTCAGAGAGCTTTAATTGCAAATTCCACATTTACACTGGATTTTGTAGTCCTACAGTTCAGTCCTGTAATCAGCTTTTGACCTGTTGGACGCCAATGTTGATGTCAATTTAATGCCGTTTTGACTTCAAGGTAGTCGTTTGACATTTTGACATCAAGGTGCCTATTGAAATGGTTTAGATTCCTCTTAGTTTTGGGATTTTGGAAAATACTCAGATCAACTTCAACGTCAAGTATAAGCTTAATTACAAAGCATCTACCTGCAGTTTGCTCTCACCTTTTATGAAAACAAGAATAGGGTCTAGATGAAGTGCGTGGACGCCATACACCTTTCAGAACGCAAACATGCTTTCAACTCTATCTGAGAAGAAACTTAAATAATACACCCCGCATAAGGGCAGAACAAAAGGCCATCTTCATTTCCCACACAGAATACATTAGCTCTAAGTGGCTTCGTGGTTATTGCTGGGGTCTGAATCTGCGACGGACACCTGGGATTCTCTAGACTGTTTGATCTGGCCCTTTCAAGCACTGCGATCATCCTGCTAAATTGCGCCTAATGGACGAGGCCTGCCACTCGGAAACCCAGACAAGAGGGGAGGACAATTTACTGTGCGTACACACCTGTCCTTTGTAGTTCAGAGACCACATTGTGAGCACCGGCAGCATTAGCCTCGATTCACAAACAGCACTCCGGAGCAGTAGAGCGCAGCCTCCATTTAGGATCCCTGAATAGCCCTGGGATGCTATTAGCCCTGGTAGCCGAGTATGCTCACGGTTCCCCACAGAACAATGCCTTGGGAAGATGGAGGGGACATGAGAGGGATGGAAAGAGACTGAGATAGGGACATGTATCACTGCACCTGTCCGTTCAATGGAATCCATCATCTAGCTGATAGATAAGAGTTGGTTAGCTCTGTGCAGTGCAGTTAGCTAGCTCATGAATGAGGTTAGAGACAGTTAGAAAGCATATTTCTAAATTCACTTACAGATGTTGGTAAACTGATGAATTCTAACTTTTTCCAACTGCTCACTGTAAAACAGAACAGTTTGATATAATTAAATAAAATCTGTTAACTTTACTCAAATATAAAGTGCATTGTATTTTTCCAGTACTGCATTGTTACTGGAAGGACATCCGCTGTGTAAAGCATATGCTGGAATAGTTGGTGGTTCATTCTTCTGTGGCAACCTCTGATAAATAAGGGACTAAGCTGAAGGAAAGTGAGTGAATGATTGAATAAAGTTCAGTGGACTTAAAATGATTACATGAAGCTTAACTTCTTAAACTGACTGACTTATGGCATATTTTTAGCTCCCTAAAATGCTGAAGTCAGGGTTACATTATGAAAGATGTTTGTGTTTAATTTTTTTTACGGTCAAGTTTGTTGCAGTGTAGAAGCCAGGTTAAAGAGGAGTTAATTTTGCTTATAAAATGTACAATGGAACAACAGTGGCACTAGTCTGCAGATAGTTAGCAAATAAGCAAGAAGCTCTGAGCTCATAAGATGTTTATACCTTGTATTAATTAAATTATTTGTTTAGTTTTGCGAATTCTGAACTTTGCTCAGTAGTTAGCACTATCGCCTTATAGCAAGAAGATCCCTGGTTCAAGTCCTGGCTGGGTCAGTTGACATTTCTGTGTGGACTATTCATGTTCTCCCCGAGTTCGTGTGAGTTTCCTCTGGGTGATCCTGTTTCCCCCACTGTCCAAAGACATGCGGTTTAGGTGAATTGAATGAACTAAATTGGCCATAGTGTATGAGTGTGTGTGAATCAGAGAAGGGCGTCACGATGGTGCAGTGGGTAGCACAATTGCCTTACAGGAAGAAGGTCACTGGTTCGAGCCCCAGCTGGGTCATTTGGCATTTCTGTGTGGAGTTTACATGTTCTCCCCATGTTGCCGTGGATTTGCTCCAAGTGCTCCGGTTTCCCCCACAAGTCCAAAGACAGGTGAATTGTGTGAGCTAAATTGGCCATAGTTTATGTGTGTGAAGGAGTATGTATGGTGTTTTCATAGTGTTGGGTTGCAGCTGGAAGCGCATCCGCTGCATAGAACATGTGCTGGATAAGTTGGCGGTTCATTCTGCTGTGGTAACCCCCGACTAAAAAAGGAGCTAAGCCAAAAAGAAAATGAATGATTGAATGAATGAATGATAGAGTGTATGGGTGTTTCCCAGTACTAGGTTGAGGTTGGAAGGGCATCCGCTGCGTAAAACATATGCCAGAATAGTTGGCGATTCATTCTGCTGTGCTGACTTGGGTTTCACAATGTACTGCTAATTTTTTTGGATACCAGAAATGGTTGCTCTGCAAAACTTAAAGGGATAGTTCACCCAAAAACTAAAATCCTGTCATCCTGTTCTCACTCTTCACACGTTCACAAAAAACTACATTTTGAAAACTGCTAGAGCCCACTGATTTACATACACTCTTAAAAAAAAAAAGGTTCTTCAGTGGTTCTTCAGTAGTTCTTTATGGTGGTTGAGGTGCTATTTAGAACTTTTACTGTGTAAAGAACCTTTAAAGCATCATAATATATAATAATATATATAGCACCTATTTTTTTAAGGTGCTGTGTAGCACCAAAAAAGGTTCCCCCCTCATTACGAGCCAAAGAACCAGTTTTGGTGCTATTTAGCATCTTTTTTTTTTAGATTGTAGTATCTTTTTCCTAATATGAAATATTAGTATATTGATAGGTCCCAACAACCACCATTTTTTGTAAATATCTTCTTTCGTGTTTAGTACAACAAAGTAACTCATAAAGGTTGAAAACCACATGAGAGCGCTTAAATGAAGAGGTCATGAAGAGGAAAAAGGGTCAACCCCATCTGAGCCTGGTTTCTCTTGAGGTTGTTTTCCTTCACAATTGGTGAAGTTTTTATCCTCTCCACTGTCACCACTGGCCTCCTTGGTTTGGGACTTGTAGAGCTGCGCATCGATGGATTTGCTCTTCTGTGTTTGCACTTCCAGCAGTGAAATTTAAACCACACTGAACTGAACTAAACTAAACTGAACCTCAACTCTGAAAACTGGACTGACAGTTTCAATGTACTCAAACGGCTATGTTAAGCTGCTTTGACACAATCTACATTGTAAAAACGCTATAGAATTAAACATTAATTGAACTGAATTGAATCATTTAAATTTTTGGGTGAACTATCCCTTTAATTGAATGGTGAACAGCAACTACCCATTCTTTCTTTAAAATGTGCTGTTCCATTTCCGGTGTGTGTGCAAAATGCCTTTATTAAAACTATAAGAAAAAAAGTGAAATAAATTAATTTTAAATGCTTGTCTGTGTTGGCTGTGAAAATATCGACGCACCTGTCCACAGCTGCTGTTGATTCGTTACTTCCTTCATAATGCTATTCATTAAATAGAAACATGTCCTTGTTGTTGTAAAGGAGTGCGGGAAATGTCTGGCAATGAAACTGAATGAAATTTTGAGCATATGCAATAATACCTTTTGCTGTGCTGGAATACAGTCAGGTGTTTAGCATCTATGGAGGACTGCAGTCTTCCTTTATGTCCTGGAAGAGCTCGGCAGCACAGTGGACAGACTGGCCACTTCTGAGTTTACAAGCTGGAATGATTGTGCTTTTGGTACAGTTGGAGTTGGTGGGGAAATAGCATTTTGTAAACACACCAGGAGATTTTTGTTTTGTGTGATGAAGACAATTACAGTTCCACTGCTGCCAGTGCTGCTACTGAGCAGGTGGCTAGAGTTGGATATGGAACATATTATTTCTCTCTCTCTCTTTCTCAGTCGTTTTCACCCATGCTTTGCTAAATGATATCTATCTATCTATCTATCTATCTATCTATCTATCTATCTATCTATCTATCTATCTATCTATCTATCTATCTATCTATCTATCTATCTATCTATCTATCTATCTATCTATCTATCTATCTATCTATCTATCTATCTATCTATCTATCTATCTATCT
>CAIGQQ010038941.1:3325837-3349799 GCA_903798035.1 Danio albolineatus | reverse complement strand
CTCTTTTGTGGAGATGATACCAAGGTCACGGCTGGAATTTTAATGAAGTTATTTCTCTTTTTAAACTGGTTAAAGTCTTGCATGGCAACAGTACTGTTTCTATGGTGTGAAATATACTCTGACATTACAATACGACCAAAAAATTATGACAGGAAAAAAAAACCCTGGCTCGTCTCACACAAGAAATCTTACGTGCAATGAAAACATACAAACAGAATATTGTACCAGAAAGAAGCACTTTGTTTTAAGTAACCCATGAGCCCCGGTGTTTATACTGTGAGAGATGCTGGGAGGAGGAGGTCTATTTAGATGGACTTTATGTTATGTATGAGCATCAGTTTTGTCACAAAATAAATAAATAAATAAATATATATATATATATATATATATATATATATATATATATATATATAAGGCGCCACGGTGTCGTAGTGAGTAGCACGTTCGCCTCACAGCAAGAAGGTCACTTGTTCGAGTCTTGGCTGGGTCAGTTGGCATTTCTGTGTGGAGTTTGCATGTTCTCCCCGTGGTTGCGTGGGTATCCTCCAGGTGCTCCGGTTTCCCCTACAAGTCCAAAGATATGCGGTACAGGTGAATTGGGTAAGCTAAATTGTCGGTAGTGTATGTGTGTGAATGAGAATGTATGGATGTTTCCCAGAGATAGGTTGTGGCTGGAAGGGCATCCGCTGCGTAAAACAAATGCTGAATAAGTTGGCGGACCATTCCGCTGTGGCGACCCCGGATTAATAAAGGGACTAAGCCGACAAGAAAATGAATAAATGAATGAATATATATATATATATTCACAGAAAAGTGTGATTGTAAAAGTCATTAAATGCTTCTAAAACTAGGCATGCAGTTTGCTGCACTTTTCATTTTGCCATTTTCCTTAACACAGTACATTGTACAGTATATTACAATTTGTGTTGGGCGGCACTGTGGCTCAGTGGTTAGCAGTGTTGTCCCTCAGCAAGAAGGTCGGTGGTTTGAGTCCCGACTAGGTCAGTTGGCATTTCTGTGTGGAGTTTGCATGCTCTCCCCATGTTCGCATGGGTTTCCTCCGGGTGCTCCGGCTTCCCCCACATGTCCAAAGACATGCACTATAGGTAAATTGAATCTATTGAAGCTAAATTGGCCGTAGTGTATGTATGTGCATGTGAGTGTGTATGGGTGTTTCCAAGTACTGAGTTGCTGCTGGAAGGGCATCTACTGTGTCATCTCCTGATGAATAAAGGGACTAAGCTGAAGGAAAATAAATAAATGAAGCAATGAATGAATTAATTAATTCTTAAACTATAAATTAACAAAATAAATAAATTAATTTGTGTTTTGATTAATGCAGATTTATTCACAATGTACATATCATGATTCACATCAGTTTCTTAACATTGCATTAATAATTTTAACTTATACACTTAATTGTTAAAAAAAAGCATATGCTTGTAACTCAAGGGTCCATAATTGTACCATAAAATAACTTAAATATTGAGTTACAAACATGTACTGGGTGTCATGGTGGCGCAGTGGGTAGCATGATCGCTTCACAGCAAGAAGGTCGCTGGTTCGAGCCCCGACTGGGTCAGTTGGCATTTCTATGTGGTGTTTGCATGTTCTCCCTGTGTTGGTGTGGGTTTCCTCCGGTTGCTCTGGTTTCCCCAACAAGTCCAAAAACATGCACAATCAGCTAAATTGTCCGTAGTGTATGTGTGTGAATGAGTGTGTATGCATGTTTCCCAGTGATGAGTTGCAGCTGGAAGGACATCCGCTCCGTAAAACATATGCTGCATAAGTTGGTGGTTCATTCCGCTGTGGCCACCCCAGATTAATAAAGCGACTAAGCTGAAAGGAAAATGAATGAATGAACAAGCATGTACTGTACCTTTTGCGATGGTACTTCCACAGTGACACCTTGTGTACCTTTCTTTCTGAGAGTGCACTGTATAAGACACTGTGAGAGCCTTGCCAGACAAACTAATTAAGTATCAACAAAATCTATTATTCCACAGAGGAAACAGATGCGGCAGCTGAAGTCCCATTTACACTTTACACTTTAGTGAGGATGCGTTTACATTTTATTTTATTTTATTATTCACTTGATCCGTTTGAAAATGCTTTATTTTTTCTAGGTTTGATCCCAACTCTTTAATCCTGCAAGCTTTCTTTCTTTCTTTCTTTCTTTCTTTCTTTCTTTCTTTCTTTCTTTTTTTCATTTTTTTCTTTTTTTCTTTCTTTCTTTCTTTCTTTCTTTCTTTCTTTCTTTCTTTCTTTCTTAACTGTGACTGAATGTTCTCATACTATACACATTGATATCCATGGTTGTACAATACTGTATTACTGTATATCTTCCTCTTGTTTATGTTAAAGAGCCCATATGTAGGGTTGAGAATGGTTAAATTTCACTTTTGAAGTCCCAAACAACAGGATGATATGTATGCAAGGTTAAAAAACACTTTCAATGTCTTATAATATCTATTTATTTTTACCTCATTTTTCCACCGACTTCCATTTGAATCGTCTGAGCGAGTCTTTTTCCCCAAGCACCTCCTTTACGTGACGCTACCACGTCACGTTACGCTACCACGTCACCTCCTTTACGTGTCAGCAGCCCAATGCCAGAACATATTGAAAAACATCACTGCAGTTGTACAACAGCGTATTGCTATATTCTTCATCATAACAACAAACATTCAGTAATAATTAACACTTCATGGACTATTGTAAGCCAACAAACATTCGGCAGTAAGCTAAATGGCTACCGCTACATGCTGCACGGAGCAAACACAATACAGACAATTACATCCATATTTACCTTGTTACAGTGAACAAGATGATAGTTATTTTAATCATACTTACAGGTTGTGATTCGGTGTAAGAACACGCTGGTCCAAATAAACTGGGTATTGATCCATCCTTTAACAACAACCGTGCAACAAATCCCGCATTGTAAGCGTATAGATTGGTGTAGCTCTCTTCAGAAAAATTACGCAAACACAGCACCATATTGGGGCTATAATTCTCAGGTATTTTACCAAAAATAAACCACTCCAGGTAGGGAAAAGAGGTTTCCAGGTAGGGACAAGAACACAGCGTTTCCCTCGCACTTCAGAGCACAGCGTCTATGGGACATGATTTTACCTGAATGCGATACAGTGCTTGTCGTCTTCCACTTTTTCTTCCTGTCTGTGGGCGGGGCCGGGGAGTTCAATTTTCCCGGGGTCTGCGTGCGCAACTAGTAGGCGGGGCTTACAGTATGTTTCGCGTTGATGTCAAGCCGAAATGGCTAAAGACTCGTTCTAATAACGATTCATTTAAACAACGATGAGTCGACTCTTTTATAGATGAATCAATCGTTTTAAACACTTTGCACTTTCAGATTTAAGCCTTAGCTGGACATTTCACTTTACTTAGAGCTGTGTTACACACTGCATGAAAGGTTATTTTTAAAAATCCATAATATGGGCTCTTTAAACTCACAGTTAAATTAGAATGGCTGTCCGTTGGCCAAATATGACAACAGTTTCATATTAGACATTTTTGCTTCGTTGGCATTATGGTAATTGACCTTGACCTTAAGCGCTGGGATATTTTGCTTATACAGTGATCATCGCACAAGAACAATTTGATCTGTGAATCATCTCACCAAGCTTATTTTACATTTTTCACATGTGCAATGAGCTGATTTGAGCATTTTTAGACATTTCAGTGTGCATAGAACATTTCTGGAATGCCAGATTAATATAAGCATAACCTCTACAGAGTGTATGTAGGATCAGACATGCGAATATTTGGGTGAACAGCCCCCATGTAAACAAACAGAGGAATGGAGATCTCATAGCAGTCAGAACATGCACCTTATCACTTCAGGGTCCACGGTTAGACCTGCCCTGCGCTGGGTTAGGAAAATACATCCAGACAGCTGTTCTCAACCGGCTTACGGCTCAGTTAACTCATGCAGAAAAGACATAGCCATGGTTAGATGTGATTTCAGGTGTGCCGATCCTCAGGAATCTCTTGACATCTCTGTGACATCTTTATAAATCTGGCTGTGGAATGAAAGCCTACTGCAAGTTTGACAAATCCAAAAATGCCATGCTTGTTTTGTTTTGCTTGGTTTTACAAATCTGCTGTTTAGAAAGGAGTGTTGAGGTTTATGTTGACACGTTCCCGCTTTATTTTGATTTGCTCTTCCAATTCTCACATTATGAAGGTAAAGCATTGCTGAAGGTTGGAGGCCGTGTGTCTCCTGATATCACTTCCAGATGCTGGCTAGACTGGCTGGAGCCGGAGCCGTGGAGCAGGGCTTGGGTTTAGTTGTCTTTTCCTCCAGGTGTGATGCCTCATGCTGATTCCTCCACATGTTCTGCTGGCCTTATCCAAACATGGCAGGTCGGGGACAGCGGCGGGCCGTCCCGCTCCTCACCCTCCTTTTCAGCCCACACACAGAAGAGCTGCTTGTTTCTGCACAGCGGCAAACACCAAGCCATTTGTCCCAGTCAGTGCCCTGCATCACCCTGCAGACTGGCAGTCTGAGCAAAAAGTCCTTTTCACTGACTTATGGTGTGTTTCCACAGTCATTAATGTTGTAAATCTAGCAAAGGTACTTAAAGGGATAGTTCACCCAAAACTGAAAATTCTGTCATTATTTACTCACTCTTTACTTGTTCCAAACCTCTTAGACTTTCTTCCTTCAGTTGAACATAAAAGAAGATATTTTGAAGAAAGCTGGAAAGCTGAAACCAGGTTACAGGTTTTTAGCTTTCTTTAGAATATTATGTTTTGTCTTTAACAAAATAAAAATATATATATAAAAAACTTGTAATGGAGCCACTTGAGGGTGAGTAAATAGTTGGTGAATTTTTATTTTTGGGTGAGTTCTCCCTTTAATGCTACCACTGTACAGGTGTGGGAGTAATGGCAAATGTCTTTCTACTGACCTACACGATCAATTGCTTATTATTTTATTCCTCTTTTGTTGTGATTTTCTTTTATTGTCATTCATTGAGTATTCATGCCCTGCTGACTTCACCTTCTGAACCCCTATAAATGTGAAAAGGATCTGTGTTGGACTATAAGTAAAATTTCTTAGAGGATCAGACTCTTCATATCAGAACATGTTGCTCAGCTGCTTGTCCAATCTCTTGTTCTGTCGAGGCTGGAGTATTGCAGTGGTCTCTTGGACAGCATCCCACCCAACACCATTAAGCCTGTGCAGCTGATGCAGAATACAACAGCAAGAGTGGACTTTAGCAAACAATAAAAAATATGCCAGATCATTATTCATCAGTGTCACGATCACCAGCGATCTAGACTTTGCAGATCGCTGGAAAACATGCATTGTCCCCCAGACTACAATTCTGCCACAATATGAACTACAACCCCCTTCACGCACCACTCACACACCAGTTCCAGTTCTCTCCCTGATTGCACACAGACAGTTTTTACCCTGTAATAGCACAAAGCATTTTTCCTTGTTTGTCTCTCTGTGTTTGACCCTTGCCTTGTTCTTTCATTTGTGTTGTCTGCCGCCTGCATCGACCATTCACCTGTGATCTGACTATGCTTATGGATTCTCTTGTATGTGCCTATTCTCTCCTATGTTTGACCATTGCCTCTCTGACTACTTAATAAAACTGCATGTGGATTCTCATCGTTGTCCTTCAGTTACAGTCAGTCTACACTGGCCGTCAATCAACCCCTCTAGTCTGTATCTGAGCGAGAACCAGCGATTTTAGCATGGGAGGTGGGCGATCTTACAAGAAGGCTTACCTCCTACATTCTACACTCTACGCTCACCACCTTAAACCTTACTCCAATCGGGGTCATGGCACCAATGTAACTCTATCTTGAGACCCACCCGCTCTGAGGGCTTTAAAGCCCCGGTCACACTGCACTTTTCTCCTCATAGACTTCCATTCATATGCATGCGAATGCTGCAGACCGGAAACGCAAGCTCATGCAACAAGTTTTGCAGTTTGCTGCATTGGAAAGTTCAAGCTTGGTGAACTCTGCCCTGTGAAATCGTATCATGTGACTGCGTGAGACTAATCGAAGATCAAAACATGACCTCTCTGGATACAAATTTAAAATGTGGAGCAATCGCTCACTTTTTTAAAAATGTCTAATCATCTTGTTTAATCCTGCCCCTTTTCACAGTGTCGTACGACAGAATTTCACATGCTCAAACTCTAGTGTGACCGCAGCTTAACCGGCAAACTGTGTAGTATCAAAACTAGAAACATGCTTTGATAAGCATTTTCTTTAGACAACTTTAAAATGGATTATCTCAGTGTTTTGATTTCTTTTGTAGAATCTTTCAGGTGATGTTTGAATCTCAATTTTGGAATTTTGAAATTGACACTTTTGTTTGTTATATATAAAATGAAATTATGAAGTGGTCTTTTTACATTCAGATCATTCAAAATGAGGAATATTGGAAAAAGTGTAAATACATAAAATTAAATAATAAAATTTGGTCACACTTTTTTTTTGATGGTCTGTTTGTTGAATTTAAGTTACATTGCAACTGATTCTCATTAGATTATAAGTAGACTGTTAGGTTGGGGTTGGGGTTAGGGGTAGGGTTAGTGTAAGTTGACATGTACTTGCAAAGTTTCTTATAGTCAGTTAAATGTCTGTTGAATGTCAGTAACAGATATTAAGCTACTAATACTCAAATGGATCATCGAAATAAAGTGTTACATAAAATGTTATTTTTAAAAATGTTTAATATTAAGTTTATTATGGATTATCGATTCAAATAATGTGGTTGTGACAATGTCATGACACTGGATTACACTGGATTAACTTCTGTGATATAACAATACCTTTTGTTGAAGTAAATAAAGTTTAGGTACATTTTTTGGCATCCTAAAGTGTAGCAAATAAAGCTGTGCTTCGTATATTAATATGATATGCAATCGTAAATATAAATGAAAGCATATTGGCGTTCAAATTGCTCCAATTAATGCTACCACAATTGATTTAGCTTGAAATAAATTGTATGCCTTTTGTAATGTTTCATCTAAAGAAACAGAGCATTGCTTTGTCAAAAGACTATGAAGTCATTGTGAGTGGTGTTTAACTTGACAGTTTGATGGTTTGGCTTCCCCAACAGTCGTGTTCATTCTTTCCCCCTTGTGGCCTCTCTGTAGACCCACCGCCTCTCTCTTTTCTCCCATTTTCTTCTCTGGTAGCATGCGTTTTGTTTGCTGTGCTTGCGGGTCGCCGGAGCTATAGGCCTGTCAAGAGTATTATTACTCTTGTAATGTGAGCCAGGTCAGCGCTGTTGTAGGCACATTAAACCTGTCACTTTTCCAACTTGGTGGGATTTTGAACAATGGGCTTGTAGGTTAATGTCTGAAGGACCATACGAGAGGGAAAAAGAGAACGAGCAAATAAAAGCCAAACTTGTTGTATGTCTATTCCTGCGGCTTGCCAACGTGTGTTGTCACTTGAAGTGTGGTCACGCGTCTAGTTAATAAAGCAGTTTGGCAGACGCTCACATTTTCACAGTAATTCTGTAGTGTTTGTTCACATGACCCGACTGAGATCTCTGTTGCAGATCAGAGGTGGATTATGTGTTTTCATGAATCTGATGAGCGTGGACTTTATATTGTATTTCAGCGACTGCCACTTTTAGAATGCACAGAGCTTTTTGAGTACTGTAATTAGCAAGATCTTCCGTGATTGCCTACTCATTAAGCATTGTATTGTGTTGTACTATATACACATACATGAATACATTTAATATATACATGTTTTATAGTTGTGTTCTTATTGTTGTTGTTGTTCTTCTTCTTCTATAACAACAATAACACAACAACAATTATTAATAATAAAATATAATATAGGGTGCCACGGTGGCATAGTGGGTAGCACGATCGCCTCACAGCACGAAGGTTGCTGGTTCGAGCCTCGGCTGGGTCAGTTGGCATTTCTGTGTGGAATTTTCATGTTCTCCCCGTGGTTGTGTGGGTTTCCTCCGGGTGTGCCAGTTTCCCCCACATGTCCAAAGATATGTGGTATAGGTGAATTGGGTAGACTAAATTGTCTGTAGTAAATGAGTGTGGATGTTTCCCAGAGATGGGTTGCAGCTGGAAGGGCATCCGCTGCCTAAAACATATGCTGGATAAGTTGGCGATTCATTCAGCTGTGGCGACCCCAGATTAATAAAGGGACTAAGCTGAAAAGAAAATGAATGAATATACGTAATATAATATGGCATCACAGAGCAGTGAGTAGCACAACCGGCTCACAGCGCAAGAGGGTTGCTGGTTCGAGCCTCTGCTGGGTCAGTTGGCATTTCTGTGTGTAGTATGCATGTTTTCCTCATGTTTGCGTGGGTTTCCTCCAGGTGCTCCGGTTTCCCACAATTCCAAAAGCATGTGATATAGGTGAATTGGGTATTGAATGGATGTGAATGAGTGTACATGGATGTTTCCCAGTGAAAGGTTGCAGCTTGAAGGGCATCTGCTGCGTAAAACATATGCTAAATATGTTGGCGGTTCATTCCGCTGTGGCGACCCCAGTCTATTAAAGGTACTAAGCGGAAAAGAAAATGAATAATATAATATAATATAATATAATATAATATAATATAATATAATATAATATAATATAATATAATAATTATTATTATTTTATACAAATAAAATAATATGCTATAAAAATAGAAAGGAAACTTTAAACTCTGCACAATTTTTTTTTTCCTATTGTTGAAATATTCATTCTTTTTAAAAGCTGTTTTGGATGAGGTTTATAGACGTATCTCTGCAGACCACAGCAATTCCTGACTGCTAGAGAAACATCTTCCATTACAACTTAAGCAGCGTTCCCTTCCAACTCTCTGCATATGTTAATAATTCAATTCGAATGAAGAAAAAAAAAAGGGAGCCATGACTATTGGGAAAAGAGGCTAGAGATAATTATAGGTTGAATTAGATAGATCCCACTCTAAGTAAATGTTATTGTTCGGAGCCCTGTGCAAACAGGGGGGTAAGAGATTATGTTAAGAACTTTCAGATGGTGGCAGAGAGGAGACGGGCTTTACTGCATCAGACACACATACTGACGCATCTCTCGCTCGCTCACACTCTCTGTATGGACACTCTGAAAACCCCAAATAACTTCCAGTCACTGGTACACACTAACATTAAGCGTCCAAAGGAATCTAGACCTTAAGAGGGGCCCCGTTGCTGGTATTAATTTCTGGTGCCTGTTGGCTTGCATTCCCTGGCACTCTCTGACACGCGTTTGTTACTGGAAAGCTGGCGAGCACAATTTGGACTTGATAATCATTATACTCCAGATCTGCCAGCATCTGTAGCAGACCCTATACAGGAGATCTGGGCAGTTCTGAGTGGACCGACTGACAACAAAACGTTCTGATTTATTCATCATCCTTTAGAAATTAAGGAAACCAAAATAACGTTTTGGGTCTTTAAGAGGAAGCTTAACATCCTGATGATAAATCATAAATACACATTTAGTCAAAACAAAATTAATATCTGTGAGTATACATTGTAGTCTTTTGATGAGATATTATTGGTCTGTGCAAGAAATGGCCTCTACAAAACCAGTGGGCACCTTAATGTCAAAATAACATTAAAAAAACAAGTCGATTTGATGTCAATTGACTACCCTAATGTCAGAATGGCATCAAATTGACATATAGCTCAATTAAAGGATCACAAAACACCAAAACATATTTCTTGAGCTGTTGACAGTCATATATGTGTCCCACGCTGCTATAAACACAATTAGGACACACATATTGCACTAAAAAGTGAAAATTGGTTGTTTTTGCCTTATTTCGAGCAAATTTGTTCTTCCGGTTTGAAACTAACGCCACGCCAATGAGATCCTTGTGTGTATTCCAGCGTGGAGAGTGGATGTCTGTACCTGCGAGTGCATCGTGACGTCTCTGAGCGTGCGGCATTGATTCATGAGATAGACTTTGTTCAAACCAATCAGCGCGCTCTATTGTGTATGCAACACAACTTCATTACTATACATGGCAGCTTCGAAGATTGTTTACCTTCTACAGTGTTCAGGCGGCAGAGAGACGCCACATCGTGTTGCCAAAACAAGTGGAAGAAGAAGAATTGTTTGCAGACACAGGTCGCCAGTGTTGTGTTTACAAACGTGCTCCAACGAAAGATTTGCTTTCATTTCCCCGCTATGAGAGCGCAACTGGACTCAGGGTGGATTACAGTGCACGCGACAGAAATTAGTTTGTAAGGAACATTTTTACCTGAGAGCTTTCTGCATCTGGATGTGGTGAAATCCCAATTTGTCGCTCGTCTCCTTTTCAAAAAACAGCCGCGGTCCAGTTGGTGTTGATTGTCCTGTCTCTACAGATGTGGTAAGTGAGAAAATGCTGCTCTCCGAAAGTAAACATATAAACACCTTAATCAAACTGTTACCGTCGTGTAGAATTTTCGCAGCGATTTGACAGGATAGTCTACACACACGCGGCTTTCTGACGCTGCTTACCGAGGGTGTCTAATTTACCGGGATTTTTTCCTAACATATGCCGTGCGGTATCAAACACTCCATTAAATCTGTACTCCTCCAGCAGTTACTCACATTTAATATATCGTTTGTCACGCAGGAAACCTTTCTGAGTAAAAGTGCCAAACTGCAGTTAAAGTCGACAAATGAATAATTTGACATATAATTAGATTACTGATGTCCATGTAAACACAGTCACTGTCTTTCTCCCACTGCGTCTGTGTGTTTGTTTCGCCTGTTTGAAAATCAGCGCGTGCCCAAATGGAAACTCCCATTTTTTATGCAAAACCTTCCCTTTTTCCCTCCCCTGACACTCCCACCTAAACAGAGCTGGACACACCCACTTTCCTGAGCTTTTCCCGACTGTAGGTGTGAAAACACCCTGCTGAGACAAAGGGGTTTCGTGGCCCTTTAAATAGACATCTAACTTATCAATTTATTATTGTGATTGATTTTTGATATGTTTTTGATGCCACTGTTAGATGTCAACTCGATAACGTTTTGAAATCAAAGTAGTTTACATACATTGTAGGAATACAAAATTATTGGTTTTCTTTCAGCTTTCAGATGAATAAAACATTTCTTAAAATACTTTTTGTGTCATTATTTTGGTGGTCAAAAAAATGCATCAATGTGTGGATGTGAAATGAACTTCAAGGTTTGGACATCCAATTGATTTTCATTTTTTCACATGTTTTTTTTTATGTCTTTTTGGTATTAAGGTGCCCGCTGGGAGAAGTTTGGTCATATACTGTATGTACAAAGCCAAAGTTGGATTATAACCACTGTTGGGCAATAACACGTTACTAGTAATGCATTACTGTAATGGTTTGACAGTAACTAATACTGTAATGCATTACTTTTTAATATATATTAATTTTGTTACCATTACAGTATGATGCGTTTATCTGTTACTTGATTAATTAATTAATTTTGGCTGCAGTTTAGCCTACATCTTTTTGTTTACAGCAGCGACACGTTGTGGTATTGGTGCATGCCAACCAACCACTGTAAAGAAGACGAGTCATATACAAGGTGCCACATTGGACAAAAGTAAAGCGAAGGCAGGGAGACCTGCAAGAGAGGCCAAATGTGTACATAAGAGAGACTGAATGTGCTTAACATTACTATTACTAACTGCTATAATACTACTATGTTTGTAGTTTCAAATAAATAAGCACAAATGTGTTATCTGTATAACTAAATTGATTAGTTTAGTAGACTCAGTGATACATTTCTGCTATATTTCAGAACACACTATTTCAATGCATAGTGTTGTATTGCTCAGAAAAATGCTGTGATTTATGTTTTTATTGTTTTACATACTTTTACAGCTGTATACAACAGCAGATTTCGCACTTTGAATATACGCAACACACTTTCTATAAGTTACTGACCACATTTAATTTATGGTTAGTTTTGAAAATTGATCATCGATTTCATTTTTGAGCAGCTGTTATGTTTTTGTTTTGTTTTATTTATGGTTGTCTATAATAGTGGTTTTGTATAATAGTGGTTTCACCAAATTGATTCTGAATGATAATTAAAATAACTTTCATTTATTTATTTCATAAAGGTATGTGTTTGTTGTATATTGTCGCTATTTTCATAATCAAGATGTGAATATTTAAGGGTTAAATACAAACTTAGGACGCTGAAGTAACTTTAGTTTTTGCTTTTTTGTTGCTGAATATATTATTCAGCTGGTTTATCACCTTGTGATGTTTTCATTTCGGTACTGCTGGTCTGACTTAAAAAAATGAGTGTTTGAAAATTACCATTTGTTTAAGTTTGCCTTGTGTTTTAGTTGTGAGAATTCAAATGAATTAAAACTGTGATGCTGATCAACAGTGTATTTTTCATGCAGCGCTTGAGTGATGTTTTAAGGGCATTAAAGGGAGCATTTAAAATGTTCTTTGGAAAAGTAACTCAAAAATTACTTTTAACAGTAATGAATAACTTTTTGAATGGAGTATCTAGTAACTGTAACTAGATACTATTTTTCAGTAACTAGCACAACACTGGTTATAACAATCCAGCATTTTGTCTACAAATGTGTTTTTTGCATGATGTCGTTTCCTGCACTCTTATCAGTTACCAATAGTCCTACATTCCATTTTGTTATTCAAGGTAATGTGTTTCTGTTTAGGAAAAATTTAATGTAGCCAAAATGACTTATGATTAGAGAGGCTATAGATCATAAGAGTGCTCATCCAAAAGCAATCAGTGTAAAGACGGGTGGCTTCAGAAGCATGTCCGCTGCTACCTCTGCTACAAAGTCTAAATAGCAGGCAGTTTGGAAATTCCAGTGGTTTGCAAAGCCACAGTTTCTAAGCATTGAGGAAATATTACTTCTAAATCAATATGAGAAATCTACTCCTTGTTTGCGGTGGCAAAAGATTTTGGACCCAACAGTATAGTGGCTCAAGTCCTAAGACTATGGAGAGCCGGAAAGTTTGCATTCACTCATTTGAGAGATGAACATTATTTCAAAGCTTGATGATTTGTATCATTTTGTATTTCATTGGTATTATTTGTTAAGTGTTTTTTAAATGATTGTATATGTTTTCTAGAGGCTATTGACTTAGATTAGAAGGTAGGAATAGCTGAATCAGCTGTCATTTCATTTTATTTATTGTTGATAAATATATTTTACTACCCAGTGTATTGAACTTTTTTCTACTATTTTTGGCTCAAGACTTCTGTCTCATTTATTTCCATTGATTTTAGATGGTAAAATGAGCTTGTTATGCTGTCGGATGTGGCAAACTGATGCATTCTTTTAACAGTATTGTATTTTTATGTATAGTCATGAGCACACTTGTTTGTAGAGCAAGTAGTTTGACCGTTTTCTACCGTTTATTATTCTTAGTCATTTCTCTAATAGGCAAATGAATCGAAAGTTCCAAAACAATCACAAAAACAAGCACATTTGCATTGCAGAATAAGGTTAATATGAAACAAAAAAGGATGACGACAACTTATAATGCACTACATACTGTAGCTAGATTTTTAAGACATGTTTTGGGTGTATTGGTAGTGTAGGAATAACTTCTGAAGCTAATCAGGCAAACCTTGACCCCCTGTGTGAAGGTGACCCAAAATTTCTTGGGACCCCTAAGCCACCTGTTTCCAGTGGTGGTACATTAGCCCAGCTCAGCTTGTATGATTCCCCACTACACTGCAGCGCCACCTCTCATTTGTCATGGCACGAAGACAGACGGCTCTATCACATCGCCCGGGTGAAGGTTACCCACGCTCCAACAACTACTATCCATCTCTTTACACTAATACAGTACATGCAACCCAGGCTCATGAAAAATTGTGCTTGTGGCAACATTTTTGCCAAAATGAAGCACTGCTTTTAGCACATTTTGCAGCCAACAGAACTGAGAGTCAGTTTCAAAAAGAACCGATTCCTTTGATTCAGAGGTGTGGGGAATTAATAGCTGATTGAAATCAACACCATCAAAGGGAATCATTTCATTAAAGGGGGATTTATTTCAACTGAGCCAATCATCGATTCAGCCCTTACTAAAAATGATCTGAAGTGCATTTCAGCAAACATGTTCGTTTTTGCACAGTTCACATCAATGAACTAGTTTTGATCTAATGGTTTATTTGACCCTTTGCCTGCATATTGGTAAATGAAATATCTTTTAAATGAGATAGCTTGTTTTGTAAATACTGTTAGGTCACACTTTATTTTGATGGTCCGTTTGTTGAATTAAAGTTACATTGCAACTTATTCTCATTAGATTATAAATAGACTGTTAGGTTGGGGTCAGGGTTAGGGTTAGTGTAAGTTGACATGTACTTGCAAAGTTTCTTATAGTCAGTTAAATGTCTGTTGAGTGTCTGTATCAACAAATATTAAGTAGACAGTCTACTAATACTCAAATGGACCATCGAAATAAAGTGTTACCCAATGTTATTATGAATACTAGATTGGGATAGGGCGGTTCATTCCGCTGTGGCGACCCCGGATTAATAAAGGGACTAAGCCGAAAAGAAAATGAATGAATGAGAAAATGAATGAGATTGGGATAGTAAAGTAAGGAGTTCGATGGCAGCTTTGTTTGTGAAATCCATTTGATCTCCTTTTTGTGTTTAGTAGTTAGGGTAGTAAATTATGTTTTCGTTCCTTTTATTTTAACAGGTTAGGTGGAGTAACATTTTTTTTTTTTTTTTGCCTTGTTATCTTCCAAAAATTAAAACCTCAATACATTTATTTAATTTTATTTATTTATTTTTTTGCCTGTCATTTCATGCTGTGAATCTTCCCTAGGCAGTCCATAACACACTGCATATTTATTTCTCTAGAATATAAAATAAACTTTGTCCCAAAAATTAATTTGTAGCAGAATTGAGGAGTTGATCAGAGAAATCAATTACTTTATCATATATGTGTGTGCGTGCGTAACAAAAATATTTTTGCTTTCAGAAATATATAGTGTAAATGTTGATTTATGTACAGTACATATACTGTACATTTGAGTATTTAAACAAAACCTAAATGATGTGCTTAAATTCATCTGCTGAAGCAGCCATGGCATTTTATTGTATCTGCTTTAATGTAAAAGTTTCTTAAAGCCAGATATTTTGTACACAGTATCACTTTAGTTTAAATAGTGATTCAAGAGTTAACACTTAGCTGATGATTGATTATAAAGCTTGTTTGGCATGCTGTCCCGGGAGAGAGCCCTGAGCTCATAAGATCCTCGAGCCCAGGGCTCCCTCCCGTTCGCAAGGGGAGAGGAGAGTTTGAGCTCAGGTAGATCTCAAGAACTCCCCTGCGAGTAGCTAATGAACGGATAGTGATCGCTATGAAAAGATAACTACTAACTAAGAGCATGTCTATGGTGCCGATTTGTATTAGTCCGTTAACTTAAGTTGCATGTTTTTGGACGGTGGGAGGAAACCGGAGAACCCGGGGGAAACCCATGTGAGCACGGGGAGAACATGCAAACTCCACACAGAAACATCAGCTGGCTTGGCAAGGACTAGAACCAGTGATGTTCTTGCTGTGAGGCAACAGTGCTAACCACTGGGCCACCGTGCCACCCATCTTGAAAGGAGGAGTAGGGGTGAAAGGGGGGATTCTTCAAAACGAAGATGGCTGTGATATGGAACTTAGGGTATATATAGTGGCTTAGGACTCATCTGATTGATGAATCATAAATTGGATAAATGCGGGATCAGCTGCGAGCAATCATCTGCATGTGATCCTCTTGAAATTAGTTTATAAATAAACTTCACTTCTCACTGTTAAGTAGTGGTTTATTACCTACCTATTTTAAGATATTGGCTGTTTGTTAGTACATATTCAGCATGATCGTATTCCTACATCCCTAATCCTGATACCTTATAACTACAACCTTTATTTAATTAATCATTCACATGCAGCAAAAGCTTATTGTGCTAACTGTGAACGTTAATAGTTTATTCATAACGAGAATTGTACCTTAAAATAAAGTGTGACCAAACATGGTATTGGCAAGAAATTGAGAGAAAATCAAACTTCATAAAAAAAGAGAGAGAATAAAATTGTTGGGGTTTGACTGCATCTAATGTTTATTTCAGCTGAAAATCACTGCATTTGGTTTGTATAGAAACCTTTATGAAAGTTTGCAAGAAGAAAAAAATTGCATGATTTTCAATGAATCTGAATTCAGACATATTATAACATGGCTCATCAGTTCTGAGACAATACACGTGACAATAGTCCTGTGGAGTTTGCCTGGACACAACACTAACATCACGAGAACTGTGATTGTTCACACATTGAAGGGGGAGGCAGATTTTTCCAAGCTGCCAAATGAAAACCACATACATCCTAATTGCTTTTGCCCTCAATTAGATAAGGGCCCTCAAAGGTTTCAATAAGGAGGTTTAAGGATGAGATGTTAGTAGGATGGCATGAGTGTAGGGGAGGGAAGAGAGTGGCGCAGGTCAGTGACGCGGGAGCGAGATGCAGTGCCGGCACACATGGCTCAGGGACTGAGGGACTCCGACAGATGGAACCTGGTGGGTGACAAACAATTAACAAACCTACAAGAATAGCTAGTGTGACGCTGCTCACGTAGGCAATGGAGGAAGAGAAAAACGCATCGAGGCTGACACGGCAAGAGCTGCTGTTGTGCTTTACGAGGGCGCTTTCATCATCACTTCACACGTTCGATGGTTTTCAGAGTTCAGATTGTTGCCACTCACTGTGCATCCTCATCAAGTAAGAATCATCCTCGTCTTACGATACGTAATTGACTTGATCGCAGTATCTCTCCAAACGATTATAAAAATGAATATGTAATTAGTAATCAACGTTTTTCTAATTTGCTTCCTTTTTTCTTCAAGTGTCCCAGTAGTGTCGCAAGTGTTCCCCAGAACGCATTACGGATGATAACATGTTTCACTGCTCGGCATTCAACAGTTTTTTTTTTCTCCCCTGTTTTCACACTTATAAGGCGCAGCTTGTTCTTCAATCTGCCCAGCTGAAAAGTGTCCTCATTAGCAGAATATGTGGCATTTCTTTAAATGGATTTTACCTTGTCAGTGACCTAGTAGACTGAGCTGGGTGTGTGTGTTTGTGGGAGCACATCTGGAGTCTAGACTCAGTGGCTCTGTGGGCAGGGCCATATCTCTCGGCTGCATCAGGCCTAGAGCCCAGTGCTGTTTACATAGGTGGCACAAAACTATAATTTGTTTGAACGTTCAGATGTATTGCTCTCTTAGCATGTCTCTTGCCTCGACTCCCTCTGCCCCCTCTGAGAGACGAGTGTCTGCGCTTGTAAAAACTGCTCTGATCTGGAACTAGCTTTAGGGGCTCAGTTCAAGTGACCCACTATTTATTTGCATTTTTGTTTGAGGGAGACATATTTAAATAAATAAAAATCTTATTTAGTTAATTCATTTTCCTTCAGCTTAGTCCCGTTATTCATAAGGGGTCATCACTGCAGAATGAACCGCCAACTTATCCGTCATATGTTTTATACAGCGGATACCCTTCCAGATGCAACCCGGTGGGAAACATCCATGCACACTCATTCACACTCATACACTACGGCCAATTTAGTTTATTCAATTCACTTATAGCGCATGTCTTTGTACTGTGGGGGAAACCAGAGCACCCAGAGGAAACCCATGCCAACACAGGGTGAATATAGGAAACTCTACACAGAAATACCAACTGACCCAAGCCAGGACTCGAACCAGCGACCTTCTTGCTGTGAGGAGACAGTGTTAACCACTGAGCCACTGTGTTGCTTTCCTACATTTCATGTCATTCCAAAATTTAATTTTTATAATATTATATTTTCTCTTTCATTTTTTTTTATTGTATCATTTTTGTAAGTAATTACTGATTTATTGACAGTTATTTCCCAAGACTGGGAGAAATAGGAGGCATATTTAAGGAGCATGAGCATAGTATGTGTGAGAAATATGAGTATTGCAGTTTTAGAGAAGGTTAAATAAAAATAAGTTAAGACAGACAGACTAACTGACAGACAAATGCAACCCAGGCTCATTCTGAAAGTGTACCCTTATATACTTTTCTTGAGAGCGCCAAATACATCCCGGGAGGTAAGTTTTTTTGCAGTTATTGTTTTCGCGAATCCACCCCTGTGTAAGCATTTTTAAATCTCAAATTTCTCTTGTAAGTGCCGTTCACGCCTGCTCTTCTTGCATAAATCCACCAATGGCCCTTGTCGACTGAATGACTGATCAGTCGACTGTCCCATCAGTTCATGTACAATAAATAAATAAGTAAATAAATCTGAAATCAAGAATCATTTGATAATATATATCGAAATGACGATATTTAAGGATGAAAAATACTAAACAGAAAAATACTAAATAATTGTGAATTTAATATTTTGCCACTATCCTTCAATTTACTAGGTGTTAGTCATTTGACTTTTGAATTTGTTTAATTGTTTAAAATATAGTAAATAGTCAAATATAATACATAAAATTATCACATTTTATTGTATATGTTTATTAATTTATTAATAGTATAATTATATTGTTCATTTTTACATCATTTTATCTTTTACGCTGAATGATGCTTAAGTTATTTCACCCAGACAGCATTTTGACTTTTCGTACATTTAATTTGTATAATTGTATTAAATATGTATTTTAGGTCCATGCTGAGAGTTTAAATTAGCTGTAAAAATAAGAACAAAATAAAGCTAAAGTATCTTAACACATATGTACACGACTATTAATAACAATTACCACAACAGATTGCAGCATCTTTTTAATGTTCGCACAACACTTGGAAGCTGAAATTAATGTTATTCACTCCTTCAGATCTGTGACTATTATCCATAATTAATAATGTTAAGTATGCATTTTGATGGATTAAAAGGGCCTAGGGGTTAAGGTTAAGAGTATAGTCTGGTTAAACTGGTTCTAGCGCAGTGTAAAGCCCATACAGGAGAAGAGGATTGTGGGAGGCCTTCTGTAGGTATTTAATCCCTGCTGCCCGCCCAAGAGAGCGAAATCATACCCAAACAGACTTTGACCATAAATTTGAACCTTTCTAAATCTTTCACACATTTAATGTATTAACAGTCATCTTAAGAGGTGCCGGTCATGCTGGTGCTGTTTGTTTTAATGAATATGTTTGTGTGTGCTCATGTGATTTAAGGCTTACAGGTTAGCTGGAGTGACAAATCCTAATGAATTTCCTTCAGAGGAATTACATTCATTCAAGCAAGAAGTCTCTCGGTGGGCCGGTCTGGTCAGCTCCGGTGGGCTCGTATTAAGCGTCTACTTGACTGGGAGTTTTTCATTTATCGGAGTCTTTCGATGAGCCTCCTTTTCTGATTTACATGCAGAACAGACACAATGTACACAGCAGACAAAATTACAACCGCTATTTCTCAAGGACTTAATATAATGAGCTGAATTATGAATAGAAGAAAACAGATCTTGCCTTTGGATTACGTGGAAGGAATGTTGCCTTTTAACTTCTAAGTCGGTGAATTAAACATTTATAGTACACCCGGGATGAAGTGTGCTGATAAAACGTAACAACCTAAACACTCGTGGTCAAGGTTTTCCACTACCTGTCCATTAACCTGTTTGTTGTTGCTTGAGTAGACCGTTTGAATTGCTGGCGACCGTTGCAAGCAGTCTATTGATCACATGCTCACGCAAGTAATGCCCAAATAACACTGGGTGTCTTAATATCAATGACCTAATAAGGAGTAGCCCAACTCTTTGCTTTTGGAAAAGCTGCAGTTCTTCTTAAAACGCTGTCATACAAGCTCCTAATCCTCCAGCTATGTAAGCAATAGAGGTGGTCTACTGTACACTATTAATATGCTTTTAATGCTTAGATCTGTGCCTTTTACAAGCTATGGGAGGTGTTTGACCTCATTTTT
This sequence comes from Danio albolineatus, assembly GCA_903798035.1. Lineage (NCBI taxonomy): Eukaryota > Metazoa > Chordata > Actinopteri > Cypriniformes > Danionidae > Danio > Danio albolineatus. The sequence continues at coordinate 3,329,895 of CAIGQQ010038941.1, read as the reverse complement.
GGTGTTCACTATTGAATTTGTTTTAGTAGTGTGTAAGGGGTGATGTCGTGCTTGCTTCATAGGGTGTGTATTTTATACTATACAGTCATATTTCTTATATAGGCGATTATACAATAAGACACACCAAACAACTGATCTAATGACGTACATGATTCCCTGTTATGGTTAAAAGTAGGGTTGGGTAACGAAACCCATAAAGGCACCGGTACCTATGTAACAGGTATGGACCGGACCGAATCAGCATATGAATTTCGGTGCCTAATTTCGGTGCCAAAGGTGCTGCAACAAGGACATAAGAAGCATTAAGGGGTACATCAAATGCACACATAGGTGCGCGTTGAGTCACACCATCTCTTAACTAGACTTAATTCTAAACAACTTTGAGGGTTACGCACACCATCTGCGATGTTAGGCATTTGTTCTTGTTGCTTAGGAAATGCGCGCAGTAGTGCATCCCGTAAGCGAGTCCCTTCAGAGTCATCAACACGCATGTTCGCGTTTATCAAATTTTCTTAAATTAAGCGTTCTAAAGTATAGCTATATTTTACAAGCAAGTATTCTGACACAGCAACGTGAAGCAGATGCTTTACAAAAGTTACGCGTAATGGGGAAACACGTCGAACTTAATGAAACATTTGAAGGCTTATAGAATCAACTTAAAGGCAGAGCAATGCACTTTGACAGCTTGCGACATCATCTGGCAAGTACATGGACACCAATACTCAGATTTTAATATGAAAATTTTGATTACCTTAAAGGACCACAGCCACCCGCGTCGCAAAATGCTGAGGTATTTTCTTTCCATTCCACTCGACGTGCGGCTTCAAATTCCATAAAAAAACAATACTCTTCCTCCAGTCCTTACATCATATTCTCATTCAATACCTCGATACAGAACAATATGTTGCTGAATGAAAGTAAAAGTGCCAAACTGCAGTTAAAGTCGAAAGATTAAAAATGAAACACCCAAAATTACAAACTCTGGAGGAAAACGGGGATAGGCTGGTGACGCAATGGCGTTAATCAGTCTATGTGCTATAACATGTAAAACGGATGTATGTATATAGAAACTCTGGAATGATGTATACTGTATGTGTATTTTTTTTCCCTCTCTCTCTCTTTGTCTTTTCTTTTAATGCCGTGGTTGTGGTAGGGTAGGGGTAATGTAATGCTTAAAATTGTAAATGCAAAAAACTCAGTAAATAAATATTTTTTAAAAACATGTAAAACGGGATCATGAAAGGAACATTTAAAAAGCAACTCATGTAAACACCTTATCATATTACTGTCTTATTCAGATTAAGGCAAATCATTAGATTACTGATGTCTAAGTAAATGTAGTCCCAAGCCCCAACCCTAGAAACAAGGTCCTCCCTGATTTTGATGACAGCCTTTCCACAGGTTAGTAGAAAGCTAATGTTAATTGCATTATGCAAATCTTGGATTCATGCTAACAAACTAATTATCAAAAGAAATATATTAATGCAATTCAATTTAAATGTCTAAAATATGAATTGATGTATGCTTTAAACCAATTATATTGTTCAATTAAAATGATTAAAGAAATGTTTGTCAAATAAAAGATTTTTCTAGAGTCATCCACCATAATTTTGTGGCTCAAAAGTATTGGTTCAGGCACCGTTTAGGCACTGGTATCATTTTAAAAGTACTGATTAAGCACCGGTATTGAAATAACCGCAAACGATACCCAACCCTAGTTAAAAGTTCCAAAGGTAAATTTGCTTGTAAATATCATTTTGGTCAGCTTTTTCTGATTTTATGAACTGACCTTCATTTACAGTAGTTGCGAAGCATCTTTAGTTTAGCAGAGAACACTTCAAATTAAAAACAAATTGTATTTTAGGGCTCTTGAAAGTGTGACTTTACAAATGACAGTTAAATGTGTCATACATTTTCCAAAATCAAGCTCAGGTGGTTTTCATTCAAATCTATTCAATTTTAATACATTGTAAAAATATAAAAACAAATAAATAAAAAATATGGCAAACATTTGTTTTAAGGTGTCCTTGGTACATATGTTAAATGTATTCACTGTAGTCACTGTTGTAATAACATGCAATTAACCCTAATCCACATTCTAGCCCTAACCATATCATAAATATGTATTTTAATAATATCACATAGTAGTTAAATTAATAGTTAGACTGTAACAATGTGTGACCAAAATTATATATTTATTTCTAAACAAAAAATGTTTGATTAACTAGAATTTTATATATGTACAGTTTCCTAACTGTGGACAAATTAGCAAAGATCTATTAGCTATTGGAATGTCCTTAAATACCAGAAATTAAACTGGTAATGTTTGACCCAATAGTCTCCCATGCTATTGTCTTTATTACATATATATTTTTATCTATATATTGCTGTGTATTAGACTTGGAAAGGCTCCCAGTATTGATCCAGTGAGCTAATTGGGCCATTTCAGGGCATCTGCGCCTCACTGGAGTCTGTCTCTGTGTGTTTACTCTCTGAGGGGTGTACAGCAGGGCACCACTCTCAGCCCACCAAAGATGAGGGTCATTAAGGCTCTCGCAAAGATTCATGGTGATTCAAATCAAAGCAGAGCTCTTTTACTGTGAGAGGATTAGAGCCTGCAGAATTATTACATGGAAGGTTCCATTAAGTAGAGCCGTTAATCATTGCCATGAAAATTATGAGAGTAACCTCAGCTCTGTGAAAAGCCATGTGTCAGCTGACTGACCAGAGTCACAGGTTAGGTTTTACTTTACATAATAACTGCAGAAGTACACACTGAACATAATTGACATTTGTGCAAAAGTATTCACCAAAATGCAATGTTGTTGTGTGTGCTTGTCACAATGATAGCACACCTACATATCATGGATTTGATGCCTGCACTTTTAAAACATTTGCTTTAAAGACCAATTCACACACACACACTGACAGACCTAGACACTTCCCAGCAAGCATTTTTGTTTTTAAAAGATGTCTAATAGACATCTAAACATAGTCGTCTTGGCTAAAACAAGGCTAAATTTGGGCTGTCAGTGCAACTCTATAAGACGTCTAAGAATAGGCCAAAATTAGACTATAGTCATCAAATAAACAGAAATGAATGACTACACATATAAAGTCTGTCTAATCTGTCTATTTAACGACTAGCCTACTTTTGGGCTATTCTTAGATGTCTATTAGATTTTCACTGACAGCCCAAGATTAACCTTGTCTTAGTCAAGCTGTCTATTAGATGTCTATTAAACACAAAATTGTTTGCTAGGTTGTCAGTTGTACATAAGCAAAGCATATAAAAACACACAAATGTAATCAAATCCCACCGAACCACATAAGATTAATATAATTATTGTCTGTAGCACAAAACACGTTTTAACTCAAAGGTTTATTGCTTTACTTATTTACAATTTGCACTGCCTTCAGAGAGTTTACATACCTTTAGACAATTACAGAGCTATTTGTAATTTTTTAATGAAATATTTCAGGATATGTTTGTATTTTGTAGCAATCCCCTTGTCTCTGACACTGAAAAACAGCTACTACATGATGATCCATCACCATGCTTCATATTTAAAAAGGCATTGTTAAGGTGGTGAGCAAATGTGGTTTCCTCCAGACATTATCCTTTTAACTGAGATTGAAAAGGAGAAATTTAGTTTCTCATAGTCCTTTAAGTAGTCTTCTGCAAGTTTCAGGTAAGTTTTTATGTGTTTTCATTGAGGATAGGTTTGAGGTTTTTGGCTAATTTGCCTTATAACCCAGATCAGTTGAATATTGTGGTAATGTTTGTTCTTCAGTAAGTTTCTTCTGTCTTATCATATCTGATTATGAATATGGATACCAGAATCACCATCAGCTTCTTGGTTACCCGTGTAACTAAGACCTGTCTACTTATTATGAATGTTTTGCCAGGAAGTAAGGTCTAGAGTCCTGCTTGTTTCAGTCTCCTTTAGTTCAAACTTACAGAGGCCACATTCTCCTGTGAACCTTCAGTACAACAGAAATCTGCTGTAGTATTTTATTTTATTTTATTTTATTTTATTTTATTTTATTTTATTTTA
>CAIGQQ010038941.1:3312589-3325827 GCA_903798035.1 Danio albolineatus | reverse complement strand
TATTTTATTTTATTTTATTTTATTTTATTTTATTTTATTTTATTTTAAAATTGAATTTCAGTTTGTTTCTCTATAGTCATGTAGATTATTTTACCAAGTTATTCTGCCAAAACATGAATTTTTAACAGTAACAAAAAAATTGATGATTCTTACTTGATGAGGACACACAGCGAGTAGCAACAATGCCCAAAACTTCTCTTCATAGACGTTATACACATCTTGGTTGGTCTCAGGGTGAGTAAATGCATAAATAATCAGAAAACTTTCATTTTTGGGTTGATTGTTGCTTTATGGTTCATTCAAATCAATTTAGTTTGAGCAACAATACCTATCATGCTTCTTTCATTAATAATCACTAACATTCTAACAAATCATATTGGCTTGTTTATTCCAAAGTCACAGTTCTGTTGAAGAGCTGAATAAACATGCTCTGTCCCAGTTCACCTGGGTCTGTTCTGTGTTTTGGACACCCTTCCTACAGTATGTTACATTCACTTCTGGTATCCTCTATGCTATTTAGCTAACAATAACAAGAGTCATTTAGCCAGTAGATTCACAGGGACTCCAGCCAAAATGTTCTCCGCAGAGCTTTCTCTGCTCACTCATACTCAGGACCCTGCCTCAAAGGTCCTGCCCCAACACGCGGCAAACAAAACCCCTCTGTAGCAGCCGGAGATAAGGACACTGGCCCAGCACGTCTGCAGTCTCTCCCCAGAGGCGCCAGACGTATCTGCTCCATCTCCTCTCCACATCTACCAGCACTGACTGAGACACCGGCTATATGAGAACATAAAGGTCTGTGGCATAGCAACTTAATATGCATGCACAAACACTCACGCTGCAAAAAAAAAAAAAAAAAAAAAAGATCTTTTACTTAGATCTTTTGTCTTGTTACTAGTACAAATATCTTTTAAAAACCTTAAATCAAGAAGAATTTTCTAGACAATCGAATAAGTTTGTCTTGTTTTAAGAAAAAATATGGCAGAATTAAGTGAGTTTTACCTTAAAACAAGCAAAAAATATATGTATTTCAATGAGGTAAGCAAAATAATCATATGTCAAAAGTTAAAACAAGATTAATTATTATTGAAACAATAAACAAAACTCCTAAAATCTCTTTAACAACAGCATTAGGAAAATCATATTAAAACTTGATCAAATAGGCTTTACAATAAGTGTTGCACTAATGTCACCTGACGCATGTAAAGCATGTCACACACCTAAGGAGAAGCTCAACACTGTGCTATATCTGTGAAAACTCAAAGTGTCCCACACTGGATGAACACTTTCTAAACAAAAGTATGATGTTATTTAATATAAAGCAATACAGGTGGCTTATTTTGAACAGTGTCCTGGCTGCCCAAAATCCACATGATATCTGTGGAAATGTAAAAAAAATAATAATAATCGCAAGCTCGTTTCGAGCCACATGCATTTTGGAGAATCACAAAATTCTGGAGGGACTGCTCAACACAACAGCTGCCTGTTTTTCATTATAGGTCATGGAAATTCAGCTTTTGAGTCAGTGAAAGTCAGTAAAAAGTCAGGGAATTTGACATTTTGCTAAGAGTGGGGACCTTAATTTATTTCAAAACTGTGTGATTAGAATATTCTATAACCTTTTCACTTTTATTTTGCCCCTGTCCCAGCAAAAAAAAAAAAGAGAGACTTTGGTCACAAATAAAAATAAAAATTGGTGTATATTTGTAAACTTCATTTAAGTTTGTCAGTGAAATCACTGAAAATCTTTGTATACACTAGTCAGTTAAATAAAGGTTGAAGGGAATTAACAAATGGCATATTCTTGATTTCATTTTATTTGTCTCTAATTTTTAGCAACTGCGGCTGTACAGTATGTCCTGTACAGTGTGTCTGTCCTGCCAGACTGTGGATTGGCTGTGTGAGTGAAAGGCTGTTAAAGTGGAGACAGGGTTTGACTCTCTGCTCTCTCCTCATGCGTGACCCTCATATGAGCCGAATCAGGGTCAAATGGCAGATCAGCTTCAAACACAGTCTCTGCTGGAGGAGGGAAGATCAGTACTGATGGAAGTGAAAGCAAGGTCAGTTTCTGGGAGTACAAATAGCCCTTCACACTGTTGCAGAAATGGGGTTGAATACATAGGTCATACTTAAAATGTATGGATTGCATTGAGAATGATAGTAAACTCTCACCATGTACTGTAGAAAGTAGGTTTCTTAGCAATTTGTGCAATTGGGTATTTATTGGGTTATTTTTAGCAGTCAGATGGGCTCACTTTCAAACGTGTTATATCAGATTAACCACTCTTAAAAGCTATTAAATTTGTCTAAAATGTCATGTGAAACTAAGTAAAATAAAAATAAGTTTTATTATAAAATTTTTATTTAAAGGCACCTTTCTGGCAACACAAGGATACCATATAACAGGTGTGCTCAACCCTGTTCCTGGAGATCTACCTTCCAGAATAGTTCAGCTCCAACCCTGATCAAACACACCTGAACCAATTAATTTAGACCTGAACAGCACTTGTAATTACAGGAAGGTGTGTTTGATATAGGTTGGAACTGAAATCTGCTGGATGGTAGATCTCCAGGAACAGGGTTGGTCACCCCTGCCGTACAATAAAACAAGAGCAATAAAACGAAAAAGAGAAAATAATATAAAACTATATACAACAATAGTTCAGATACAATTAAGTGTTAAGAACCACCTCAAAAGAGGTATAATGTAATAATATTGTATTTACACTTTAAGTACATGTTAGTGTACACATCTTAGCAATAATAGTAATAATAATAACAACAACAACAATAATAATAATAATAATTATTATTATTATTATATTTTATTTTAACTATTAAATTAACTTAACAAAATTGACATAAATTTTACTATTTTCAGTTAAATTCTGAATAAAAAATTATACTTAAAAATAATTAATGGTTTTGAAATTAATAATAATAATAATAATGATAATAATAATGTAATTAAATAATAATAATAATAATAATAATAATAATAATAACAATGATGATGATGATAATAATAATGTACCTAAATAATAATAATAATAATAATTATAATAATTATTATTATTATTATTATTATTATTGTTATTATTATTATAAATAACAATAATAATGATATTATTATTATTATTATTATCATTATTATTATTATTATATTTGATTTTAATTAATAAATTAATTACACAAATTTGACTCAAATTTTTTATATTAATAATATACTTATATAATTATTTTATTAATATTTAATTATTAATAATTTTAATATTAATAATATACTTATATAATATATAAATATTAATAATATACTTTCAAGTGCCCCTTTCTTTTAATGATAATTTAACATGATATATCAGGCCAGATTTCCTTTCCAAAAAAATCTAAATAATATTCAGATCTTAAAAACTCATCACTGTGTAAGTCTTATAAGTACTGAATGGCATTTTAAAAAATAAATTAAAAGATGCCTTTTACACCTTTTACACATATCAAACACATCATCAGTTTATTCCACTGACCTGCAGCTATGCATGTTTCATAACACTTAATAACACATTTGCATGACACTGGCATGGATTTATGTGTTTTTTGTATGGCTTATTTTTCACACCTTTATATTTATAAAATTGACTGTTATGCTTAGTTTTTTTTTTTCCTATTGGTTGTTTCTTTGGATATTTTTAATCCCTTGCCCTTCCCTCTTAAGAAACTCACAGCCTCTTGGCAGGTCGGCTGTGTGAAAACAAATTTGGAAACGCTGTATTCAATTCACATGCCCTCAGTTAATAGTTTATGCATTTGTAAATATGTAGGAAGTATACACACTTGTCACATTTGCAAGAGTCTTATTAGGTCTTTGAAAAAGTATGCCATGTGGCACAAAGTGCGGTAAAAAAGTACTGGGCATCATTATCAGAATTTATTTTTGCATTATTATTATTTTTTGTTTATTTTATTTACATCTATACATTTTTTTTTTCATTATCCCTATACTAATATTGGTATTTTATAGAGTAACAGTGATAATTCTTTATTTTATATAATATAATTGTATTATAATCATTTTATATTTATAATGTTCATTTTTACCTTAAATAGCACCTAAATTTGTCATTTTAATTATTAACCGTTATTATCATTAGAATTATTATTAACTGCATTTGTCAGTTTATCGTTAGCCACTTAGCCACTAATTATTGTGCCATTTATACATTTTTTTGTTCTGCTAAATTCTTTTAACAACAATAATTATTTATGAATTGGTGTATTTTATCTACAAAATAATCTAATTATAAGGCGTACTTTTAGTCAAGATTCATGACCCACATGAAAAAAATGATATTAATGTATAATGAATACTATAGTTTTTTTTAACCATAGTATAGTGAATTAAACTGTATACAAAAGTTAGAGCGACACGGTGGCTCAGTAGTTGCACTGTCACCTCACTGCAAGAATGACGCTGGTTCAAATCCCGATTGGGCTTGTTGGTATTTCTCTGTGGAGTTTGTATGTTCTTTTGGCGTGGGTTTTCTCCGTGTGCTCTGGTTTTCCCCACACTCCAAAGACATGCGCTATAGGTGAATTGAAGGAACTGAAATTGGCCGTAGTGTATGAGTGAGTGTGTGAATGAGTGTGTATGGATGTTTCCCAGTATTGGGGTGCAGCTGGAAGGGCATCCGCTGTGTAAAACATATGCTGAATAAATTGGCGGTTCTAATGAGTACAGGGACTAGACCGAAGGAAAATGAATAATTACATTATAATAATTCCAACACATTGTTAATGAACTACTGTATAGGCACCTGATGGACTGTAATAAATACTGTAATATACTTTATGTTTCATTACAATAAACTGTGGTGTATTATTGTACACTCAAAAATATATATTTTTGCTGCTTGTTCAAACTCATTCATTCATTTATTCATTCATTTTCTTGTCGACTTAGTTCCTTTATTGATCCAGGGTAACCACAGTGGAATAAACCTCTAACATATCCAGCATGTGTTTTATGCAGCAGATGCCCTTCCAGCCGCAACCGATCACTGGGAAACATCCACAAACACTCATTCACACACATACACCACGGCCAATTTTAGCTTACCCAATTCACCTATACCACATCTTGTGGGGGAAACAGGAGCACCCGGAGGACACCAACACAAACACGGGGAGAATATGCAAACTCCACACAGAAATGGCAACCGACCCAGCCAAGGCTCGAACAAGCCACCTTCTTGCTGTGAGGCGATCGCTACCCACTGCACCACCGTGGCATCCCTTGTTCAAACTACTTATTTAAAATGAGTACAAACAAAACAACTTTTATGTTCAATCCACTTAAATTTGTACAAACAATTAAGTTAACTTAACCCAACATTTTTTACAGTGTAGGCTTTAGAGGTGTGAGACCGCTCTTCGGAAATGCAGCTGCTCAAGACAGTTCTGTGAGATAATAATATTGAACACCTCAGTGCTGATGATGAACTTTGGCTGAAGGATTTTATAATGACGTTCATTCATTCATTTTCTTTTCGGCTTAGTCCCTTTATTAATCTGGGGTCGCCACAGCGGAATGAACCGTCAACTTATCCAGCACATGTTCTACGCAGCGGATGCTCTTCCAACTGCAACCCATCACTGTGAAACATCCATACACACTCATTCACACACACACTCTACAGACAATTTAGCTTACCCAATTCACCTATAGCGCATGTCTTTGGACTGTGGTGGAAACCGGAGCACCCAGGGGAAGCCCACACTTCACAGGGGGAAAACATGCACACTTCACACAGAAATGCCAACTGGCCCAGCCGAGGAATTTAGACTTCAAAAATGCAGAACAGAAAAGGAAAAAAAGAAAAGAAAAAAAGAAAGGACAATTTTGGGGGTGAGATGGTATGTTTTTCATATTTTAAGTTACCTGACAGAAAGAAAAAAAAATAACTGAACTTTTATGCATGATTATGGCATTGATGTAGGGCTGCAGTGGTCATCTGGTGTTTGTGCAAACACAGGGTCAACGAGGCAGACACTGAACAGGCTTCCCAACGCTCTGCTTTTCATCTTCATTTTCAGTTTTGACCCGGATCAACGCCTCCCCGATGTTTCCACACAGGTGGGCCGGCGTACACCCGCAAGTGCCATGTTTAAAAAGGGCTCGTGCCTGCTGTTCCTCTTCCTCTGCCACCTCCATGAGTGTGAACATCACCACACCGACTGAAAAACAAAGCCCGACATGAGGCGCGCTGCAAAAACCAAAGCAAAGCAGATGAAAAGAGAAGGAGAAGAGACACATGTGCTGATCCTCATGCTAAAGATAGTGGTGCTTTGACAGCTTCCAGCATCTCCAGCTGAAGCGTCTCTCAACTTCTGCACGCAGGTTTGCAGATTCCTCTTCAGTTTCACAATAATAAATATGCTATTTCATCATGCATTTGAAAGTATAGCTGGAACCTCGTCTTTCGTACAAAGATCTGATGATAATGGGTTTTGTTTATTGTAAGCATTTTTCTTTTAAATTTCAATTATTGATCATGTAATAGTAACTTAAAATCTTACTATTTTATCTGGATTGCGGCAGCAAGGGCATCCGCTTTGGAAAACATAGGCCGGAATAGTTGGCGGTTCATTCTGCTGTGGTGATTCCTGATAAATAAGGGATTAAGCTGAAGGAAAATGAATTAATAGTAATATTTTAAGTAATATACCGTATGTTGAAATGAATTCATTCATTTACATTAATTACAGTAACTAATTACGTCATCTAAAGAGATTTTACAGGATCATTGAAACATCTTAATGTAAAACTGAAACAAAACAAATATGAATCATTTAAAGTTATTCACTCAAAAAATTACCTTTTCTGCTTGTTCAAACTACTTATTTAAGATGAGTTTTTGAAATATTATAAACAATAAAACACAATTCTTACAGTTTTTTTATTGGTGACAACTTGTTTTATGTTCAATGCACCTAAATTTGTCAAAAAGATTTAATTAACTTACTTAAATTGTGTTGGGGCAACATAAAGGAACTATGTGGAACCCAGGATTTATGTTTTTATTATGTATGGGTTCATTTTAAATTATGGTTTTATTTTAAATTTGTTTATTATGTTTATTATGATTATTATTTTAATTTCCCATTCCTCTAATTTGTTGAGTCATAGCAGTGATAGATACTTCAAGATGATTCTGACATTTAAATGTTTTTTCTCAAATATAACATATAGCTATATATATATATATATATTCATTCATTCATTTTCTTGTCGGCTTAGTCCCTTTATTAATCCGGGGTCGCCACAGCGGAATCAACCACCAACTTATCCAGCATATTTTTTACGCAGCGGATGCCCTTCCAGCCGCAACCCATCTCAGGGAAACATTCACACACACACATTCACACTCATACACTACGGACAATTTAGCTTACCCAATTCACCTGTACCGCATGTCTTTGGACTGTGGGGGAAACAGGAGCACCCGAAGGAAACCCACGCAACCACGGGGAGAACATGCAAACTCCACACAGAAATGCCAACTGACCCAGCCGGGACTCGAACCAGCGACCTTCTTGCTGTGAGGCGAACGTGCTACTCACTACGCCACCGTGGCGCATATATATATATCTGCAAATTTAAACTAAAAAAACAATAGTATCTGACTAGACTTGCATATGCAAGCTGAGACACGAAGTCTCAGAAATGCAATGTCAGACAAAATGCACTCAGTGGAGCTAGTGACATCACTGTGAGGGGTTGGGTTAGGGGCGGGGTTAGGTAAGCCCATTAAAAGCACTGCATACAGCTCAGCTTGAATCTGCACCCGGTCTGCAGTCAGACCCTTCTCAATCAGGAAATTGTAGTTTTTTTCTTCATCACTGTAAAGCAAATATGAAGTATTCATAGTTGCTATTTGGAATTTAAATTTGACAATTTAAAACCATTATTATTATTATTATTATTATTATTATTATTATTATTATTATTATTAATATTACTATTATTATTATTATTATTATTATTATTATTATTGGGGTGACATGGTGGCGCTATGGATAGAGCTGTCGGCTCACAGCAAGAAGGTCACTGGTTCAAGCCCCGGCTGGGTCAGTTGGCATTTCTGTGTGGAGTTTGCATGTTCTCCCCGTGTTCGTGTGGGTTTCCCCCACAAGTCCAAAGACATGTGGTGTAGGTATATTGGGTAAGCTAAATTGCCCATAGTGTATTTGAGTGACTGAGTGTGTATGGATGTTTCCCAGTGATAGGTTACATCTGCTGCTTGAAACATATGCTGAATAAGTTGGCAGGGCATTCCACTGTAGTGACCCTTGATTAATAAAGGGACTAAGCCAAAAAAAAATTATTATTGTTATTATTATTATTATTCATTCTGTCAGTTAGTGGGTTTTGAGTGAAAAACATCAGAATAATAAAATTGCTTCCCATATTACCAAAGTGTCAAGCATATAGACGTACCTTTTTCTTTTTTACAAAACACCCTCAAGGACCATGAAACGCTTAGTAAATGTCTGCCCTCAATTTGTATAATGGCTTCTAAACTTGACCCAATGTAAAGGCTGCATGATGAGAATTGGATTTAATTGTGTGTGTCAGTTCACCATGGGTTGCCAATTACGAGCACATTTGGAGGAATGGCTGTCAGGAACTGGTGGAGACTGAGTGACACCAGAGACACGGGGCCGCAGCGCCACTGTCACAGTCATTAGCATTCATTCAAAGTTGCTGAGCAAAGACAATTATGGCAGAATGTCAGCAAGTACAATTGATGCCGCTTTAATTGATTACTGATTACAAAGCCTCCTTCACACACAGACAAACTATTTCAGGAACACCTACAGTATGTGATGCCTTGTTTTCAGTTGTTTACTAGTATAAACATCCTGTTATGCTGCTTTTTTCCATGAACCCATTTTGATATTTACTGCTGTTACACCTTTATAATGATGACATAAACAATTATAATTCTCTTTGTCTTTTTCATGACAACTTGACATTAGCAAGACAATATAACTTGTCATAAATCTGTCATAAACATGATTATCATAAGGTCATTATAATTGCTAAACATTCATTCATTCATTTTCCTTCGGCTTAGTCCCTTATATATCAGGGGTCACCACAGCAGAATGAACCGCCCACTATTCCGAAATATGTTTTATGCAGCGGATGCCCTTCCAGCTGCAGCCTAGTACTGAGAAACACCCATACACTCCCACATTCTCACACACCATGGCCAATTTAGTTCATCCAATTCAATTATATTGCATGTCTTTAGACTGTGGGGGAGACCGGAGCACCCGGAGGAAACCCACACAAACATGAGGAGAACACGCGAACACAGAAATGCCAACTGATCCAGCTGGGACTCAAACCAGCAAACTTTTTACTGTGAGGCAACATTGCTAACCACTGAGCCACTGTGCCACCTTCCGCAAACATTACATAATAATATGAAATTCACAAAAGAATCAGTCTACTTTTATAGACAGTTGAGTAAGGTCTTATCTTTCTAAAGGTTTTCATAATACTTTATAAATCATACATCTCATTAACATGATGTATAGATTTGAATAAGGATTCAAACTGATTCTAAGCTAACTTGAGCAGCATATTGACACAGTAGTCTTTTGCAGAGCTGAAAATGTTGTTTTGAAAGGCATGTCTGAAGTTTTGTCTTTGCTATCAGAAAGTTATGCTTTTTGTCAGCTGGAAGTTGCTAGGCAACCGAGGCATGCAGTCATGGAGAAAATAAGCATACACTAAAATGTATGCGGCCATTATGACCGCTATGTAAAGGTAGAGATACTTATGGCCCGTTTCCACTGAGGGGTACGGTACGGTACGGTACGGTTCGGTACGCTTTTAAGGCCGTTTCCACTGTTTGTCCACTTTTTGGTCACCCTTTCGAAAGGGTACCAAACCCAGAAAGGGTGCCGTAAGGCGGAGCTAGACGCGCAGCTGAACGCCATTGGTTTACAGAGATACATCATTTGCTCACGCAACAAGCAGAATGAACAAGCAGAATGAAAACAAAGGACCCGCCATGTTTAATACACAGCCGAGAGACAATGCTCCGAAATAATATCAGCATATAATAACGAGCCATGGTCGACCCGAGCTCAAACAAACTTTGTCGTCGTCTTGAACAGCCACCATGCCGAGAGAAGAGCAGATTCTTATGGGTTACGAGCCCATAAGGGCGAGCGTGTGAGGTTTCGCTTCTCTCTTGTGCTCGCGTGCGCGTCAATGTTTGAAATAACAAAGTTCTTAACCTGGACTATTATAAACTCGGAATGACAGAGTTACTCTCTAACGAGAGAATAATGACGGAGAGGCTACATGTGCTGGTGATGATAAAAGATACAGATGAGAGGTTTGCACAGACGAGGCTGTATTTCGTATTGTTTTTTAACCTAAATGAGGCATAAATGTCTGCTGTGTGTAGTTTTTCTGTAGTTTGGTAACATCGGAGACTGTGTGGGGCAGTATGTGTTCATATATGCTGCATTTATTTATTTATTTGATATAATCGCTGACCGTAGGCTATTTCGCATCATTGATCTAGTTATAATCAGATCATGTTCAGTCAGTAATGACATTTTTACACCAGTGTTTATGTGTATAATAAAAAATCTGTTTTGTGAGAAGTGCTTCTCGTATGATTTGTGAACGACCCATAAAGCTTTACTGTAGACATTTCCTTGAGCGAAAATGACGTCGACAAACTTTCTGTCGTACACCACGCCCACCAAAAGAGTACCCTTTTGCAGTGGAAACGCAAGCCTGATAAAGGTGACCCGTACCGTACCGTACTGTACCACTCAGTGGAAACGGGCCATAATAGCTCATGTGTTTTGTAATAGTAATAAAATAACAATGTTAGAAAGAAATATACACATATTTAAGAATTATTTATGGGTGTTTTATTTTCATTCATTTTCTTTTCTGTTTAGTCCCTTTATTAATCTGGGGTGACCACAGCAGAATGAACCACCAACTTATCCAGCATATGTTTAATGCAGAGGATGCCCTTCCAGCTGCAACCCATCGCTGGGAAACATCCAGACACACTCATTCACACACATACACTACCGACAATTTAGCTTAGCCAATTCACCTGTACCACATACCTTTGGACTTGTGGGGGAAACCAGAGCACCCGGAGGAAACCCATGCTAACAACGGAGATAACATGCAAACTCCACACAAAAATGCAACTGACCCAGCCGGGGCTCGAACCAGCGGCCTTCTTGCTGTGAGGCGAACGCGCTACTCACTACGCAACCGTGGTGCCCAAGTTTTATTTTAACAAAGTTAATTAATCACAAAATGTTGTACTTCTAGTACACAACTTTTCGTGTTAAAAGTGATAGTTCACCCAAAACTTTCTTCTGTCAAACACAAAATAAGATATTTTGAAGAAAGCTAAAAAAACTGTAACCATTGCCTTCCATAGTATTTGTTTTCTTACTGTGAAAGTCAATAGTTACATGCCGGTTTCAAGTTTTTAATTAAAGTATCTTCCTTTGCATTCAATGCAAAGATAGAACCTCACAAAATGCTGGAACCACTTGACAGTGAATAAATAGTGAGAAAAACTTTCATTTTTAGATGAACTATCTCCTTCACACTTGTATTTATGTAATTCTTTAATTTCTGTAAATTGGTGTCCATATGCGCTGTTTCAATAATTTTTAATGCTATTTTAATGCACTATTTAAATAAATGTGACTGAAATAAAACTCTAGATGAGTAAGTGGCTGCAAATAATTAAAAAAGGGGTACTTTATAAGTCATTTCTACTCCATTTTTCATAAAAGCCATCAAATTGCAAGGAACCTTGATACTTAGCTCTTAACATCCTCGTCCATGTCAGCGGCTGTTAAATGAAATCTTTTTTTCTGATCCGCTGCCAACCTCTTTCCCTACAAATCACCATCGCAGCACATGATCGACCGGCTCTTGATATTCGTAGCCGCCCGGCACAGTTATACATATTTGATCAAACAGCTGATATGAAGCAATAACCTCTCATGATGATAGTATTTATTCATCCCTGTAATGATCAGCACCGGTTTGAATTGCACTGGAAGGCCGCAGCGATACGTGTTATCGGTTTGCTGACGGTGACAAAGGCAACAGTGGGTGCAGATGTTGCCTTTGGAAGCCGGGGATCATGGGCCGCCCCGGCCCTGTGGCTATGCGGAGCCCCAGCTGGGGGAGAGAGATGGAGCACATTCATCTATCCCTCTCCGGGGCCTGCGCAGGTACCCTTCCACTGCCAGGCACTGGGGATGAAAGGCTGCAAAGGCTGTTCCACAGATGTCACCTGCTGGGGTTCAGTGGCCCTCGCCAGCAAATGTCATGTTTGGCAGCTGGTCCGCAGCTCTCTTCCCCACCAGTTGTTGGCAGAGAGGCTCCTAAAGGATGCGAAAGATGCTTGCACCGGGGGCGTCCTAACGGGACAACATTAAAGAGAGTTGTTGGCTCCTGTCTGTCATAGTACATTAACCTTGTCCTGTTTTCTGCTCTCTCTAGGGCTGGAGGGGCCGTGGTCTTTTTTTCCTTCTCTCTCGCTCCCCTAAAATGCGCCTCACAATCCCCGGCAATCTGTCGTGCTGCAGATGTCCCATACTGTTTTGAGGTCAGAAAAGTTTTGACCGTTCACACTTAATGGAATTATTTTTTGCTGCTGCTTGTTGGGTTGGCTTAATTAAAATGGGGTTTATATAACACAGTTCTTGAGCAGTTTTGTCACAACTCAGTTTTTGCATTTGATTCTCTTGAATGGATGGACATCGTTTACTCTTTATCATGTCATTGCAAACCTGGATTGCTTTCTTTACTCTGTGGAAAAGAGAGAAATTATTGTGGGGTATGTTGATAATCAAAGAGTATTTGTTCCCATTTAATTCTATCTTATTCTTTTACTTTGACTAAAACTATTTTGTGTGGACTTTTCAAATAAATAAAATAGCAAGACAGACAGACAGATAGTTAGATACACAGATAGTTAGATAAATACACAGACAGACAGACAGACAGTCTAGATAGATAGATACGTAGATGGATGGATGGATGGATGGATGGGCGGACGGACGGACGGACGGACAGACGGACGGACAGACAGACAGACAGACAGACAGACTGACAGTTAGTTAGTTAGTTAGTTAGTTAGTTAGTTAGTTAGTTAGTTAGT